>JAPYZT010002371.1:0-15941 GCA_030522965.1 Tryphoninae sp. A BG-2022a
ATATATATATATATATATATAAGACAATTATTATTGGGATAATATTGTAAATAAAAATATGTTTCTCTGTGAACAAAGAAGAGAATAATTTTTGTTATTCATTATTTAACTTAGTAACAATTATTTACATTATTTACATCATTTACAACTCTACCTGTGAACAAAGAAATGACAATTAAAGGTCACTATTATTATCAGTTCTCTATTTACTCCACTAGTACTGTTCGCAATATTTTGCACGTATGCTCTAGGTCTTACTGACTATTTATCTCTCTTGAATTCGTCTTCCTATCCATCTGACGACGATTCACAAATGTTACGATTTGAGATACCAACTCCGACTAAATTCAAAATCTCACCAAGCTTATCACATAAACCACCATCTGCCTCAATTTAGTTGACGTCATCTTATCACACCATTGTTTTGAACTCAGAAAAAGAAAAAGAAAAAGAACCACAACACCATTTGACCTACACTTTTTCCGAGCTCCGACAACCCACGCGACACGCTTTAGATAACGGCGCGTATCTCTTTGTCTTCGACAATACAGTTCGATAAGTGTCTTTGAATACCTCGCAGCCGACCCGAAAAAGCCTGGACAACCTTCCATTATATGACTAAGCCACCGAATATTCCTAAAGATCCATATAATCGACCAATCAGAAAATTAAACTACTCATAAGCAGATGCAATAATTTAGTATAAAACGGCGACCTTTTTCGTTAAAGAGTCAGTTACAATTTCAACGGGGATCAGCAACGCAACCACTTTGCGCAACAGAATCTGCGGAGCATTCCTGCTCGTCGCCTGTTTGAGTATAAAAATTGTAAACTCATCGGGGCAAAACGTGTATATTGTAAGGGAATCTTAGAGTCAAAAAGTAACGTGCTCGTGAACAATAAAAGTCTGATAACCGAAGTCGCATCGACCATAATATTTTCACTCCTCACCGAGTCTACAAGAATTGTCGTCGTATCGCACCGAGCTTCGTCAGTTCATCAGCATCAAACGACCAGCGAAAGAGTGAGTCGAATTTTTCTTATACGACTTTTCGTATAAATCGGGTTTAACCATCGGACCAGTCAGTAAAGACGGTGCCGCCCTAGTTGAAAAACCCTCCAGACAAATTGTAGTAAATTAAAGGCGAGATTTCCGTCCCTTGAAGGAAAGGGCTTAATTGCCTTGCCTCGAAAAGAGAAATCGAACCGTGTTACGCATCCCGGTACTCGAGAGAGTTCAGCAGATTGTAACACATAAACGACGCGCGGAACATGAGAAGCGCAGCATTTTCAAAACTGAAGAATGTATACTTTTTTTACATCTCCCCCTTCCAGGGTGAAAATTCTTACAATTTTCAGTTTTCGTATCCATCCTCTGATATCGGGAGCAATTTTGTTACATGAAAGAGTCTGGTTGTTTGTTTTAGTTTTTCTGTTTTTATTCTATATAATGAGTCTGATATCTTTTCTATTATTTCGAAAGGTCCAATTCTCAATTCGTCTAATTTCTTTCTATTCAACTTGTTGCCATTTTCTATATATATTAGATCTCCTGTATTCAACCGGTGGTTCTTTCTATTCTTGTCGAATATCTTTTTGTTATATTCGTGTGATTTTTATCCAATTTTCTTTATTGCTTCTTTTTTTCATTTCTTCGAGTAAAATGCTGATATCTGTGCCATCTAATAAGTACTTAGGCGTAAACCCAGTTACCATATGCTCTGTTTCATTATATTTATCGGTACATTCTTCGGCGATCGTTGTCCAACCATTTTCCCTTTCTTCTCATTTATATTACATTTTGCCTTATTGACTAGAGTCTGATTTAATCTCTCGTTCAGACCATTGGAGAAGAGTGAATTGACGGCCGTAAAACCTAGTCTAACGTCATTTTCAATCAGAAACTCTTTAAATTCTCTTGAGTTTCGCGCGGATATTGATCTGTAAGTATTGTTCCAATTTTGTCCATTTCCAGCACCTTATTTACCAACTTGAAGTCAGTTGCACTCTGAGTTTTCGATGCTAAAAAGAACGTATATCTTATAAAATGGTCCACAAGCGGGTGCAGATATCTTTTGATTGATCTTTATCCTCCAAAGCCTCCAATGGTGTCAATCGACATAATTTCGAATGGTTCTATTGCTGACCCCAATTATGACATCCCAGTGAACACAGTTATGTTTGTACAACATTACCGTTATGTACCGAAAGTTACATGTAATGTTACAAGAGCGTTACATGTTGTTTACATGCAAGTTGCCATTTCGCACTCCTGAGTGTAACGTAACTTTTGTTACATTCCTGTTACATAACTGATCACATCAATGTTTTGTATCAGTTACGTAATATTCAAGTAACAAGTAATGTATTTGCAATGAAAATAGTATATATATTATAAAAATGTTTTTCGGGAATATAGTAGGCAGAAATCGACAGAACGTATTTTATATTCGTTTTTGATTGTTTATACATGTCAAAATAATTAATAACAAAATAACAGGTTGAAGTACAAAAATCACTTATACATATATTCTTTGGATATATTTCGCTATCCTTAATCGCTATATAATGGAACCACGCTGTATTTTTTAAAATAAACGTAATTTGTTTTACAAATTTCATGTTTTACTATGAAATAATAATGAAACAGAATAATATAAACATTAGAACAAATAGAAGTATGTTTTAATCAGAAAATATTCAATAGCTTTTATAGTAGTATAAAAATAGTTTAACGCAAATAAAGTTTTGTATCAAAAGTAAGTTCAATAAATAATAGAAACTTTTAAACCTGACTAAATTTTTTTAAATAGGCTCATTATCCTCGGTTTTTTTTTGCCTTGAGACCGTGAGAAGCGTTGTTTTGCAAAACGAAACCACATTGAGGTCACGTCAACGAATTCCACTTCTTGGAATGGAGCACGGGTGCGAAGTATTTCTTCTAAAAAGGAATTAATATATGCTATTTGAACATAATTTGAAAACGGCCATTAGATTTAATTGGTTTACTACGCATATGTAAGAAATTTACTTTATGTCGGTAAAATCATCATGTCTAATTTTTGGAAATCTCTCTACTACCTTTTTCTACAAAGTTCACAACATACCCTTTATAATATCTGTAATGAATAATTATCCAATGGCGAAATTATTTTTTCGTCTTTTCCATGAGCACTCCTGTGCCAGTTGGTTTGAAAATATCTTAGCGAGAATGTTTTTAACGTTTTCTTGTGGCGAATGTCCTCCAACCTGATTCACAAATGTTTTCTGAAATAAAGTAGATAATTAGAAGATTAAACGAACTTACCTAAGTGAAGTTCAATCTTAATTGTATGGAGCGCCTCTTCCGAAGATCACTGGTAGTACCCCTTTCTACTACAGATGGCCCACAGGTTTAAAGCAAACAAAACAACCCAGCCCTTACTCTCGGCCTCTATCCGGTTCGTCTCTGCGACTGACTTCATTTCTTTAAAGTATCGTGGCCTAATTAGGGTTCAACCTGTTGAAATATGGGTTCCTTGGGTGGGACTGATCCCCGGAAGAGGCGCTCCATACAATTAAGATTGAACTTCACTTAGGTAAGTTCGTTTAACCTTCTAATTGTATTTCGCGCCTCTTCCTTCAGATCACTGGTAGATGTTTAAAGTAAGGCACGTATTTCTATCAATTGTCTGTGACCTCTTATCTATGATTTATTATTTGACTTTTTCAGCACCGTCGTGGCAAACACGGTGTTATCCTCTACGATTTCTAGGTCGTAGAATCGTGTGAACGTCGTAGATGTCTTCGTCCACCCTGCTGTTTTCTTGATTACGTCTATGCTGATACCATTTCGTTTGACCGATGAAGTTGACGCGTGCCGCGTGCTATACGCTGTGAAAACGCTGGTATCGATTCCGCATATATCTAATAACTCTTTAATCCACCTACTGATGGACTGAGTTGTTACCTCTTGGTGAGGTTTACGATAAGAGAGGAATAATTGTTTGGTTTCTTGTCGGATATCTTCTGTTTTTTGTATATAACTCCTGAGCGACGTGGCCACGCAAATTTTGGGATTCTCTATGTACATTGGAAGTATCAACGTCGGTTGCTTCTTTTGTCTATGAGAAGTCTTAATTCTCGTTGGTATTTTGATCTCGATCTGCGTTTTACGTTTAACAATATCTTGTATATTAATTGCCGCGAAATTTTGCATTCTGTGTCCGGTTGTTAAAGCAAGTAATATGGCAGTTTTCATAGAGAGTTGTTTAAGCAAGAGCTCGTCGTTAGGTGACCCCTCATTCAAGAAGTCAAATTCCGATACTTGGGACCCGATTTTCGGGTCCCAAGTATCGTTATATCGAGGTTTGGGTGGCCGTTGATTTGCAGCTCCTTTACAAAATCGCTTAACAATTGGATTTTCTCCGACCTCGGGTCCTAACAAGAGCGATAGCGCTGACCGGTAGCTATTGATCGATCCATATTCTATTCCCCTCTGAAACTGCCCTGTGAGGAATCTCAAAACACCTCCAACATTGTATTCATATACATTGACCCTATTTTCGTATGTGAATTGCCACCACTTTTTTAAAGGAGTCCCGTACTGACGGATCGAAGAATCAGTTAACGACGATAATATCACGTCAATGGCTTCTGCGGATAAGCCTTTTAATGCGTACGCCTGCCTGACACAACTCCTGCAACCAGGGAAAGTTGACGCCAAACTGGATGAGGGTTCCTGTCGATTGAATGGATCAGATTAATTTTTGGTTTAAAAACGAGTGGCTTCGACTCTAACCTGTCCATGAACATGGGGTACCAGGCCTGCGATGTCCATTGTGAAACTACAACTATGCCCCTCGCACCATCAATTTTTATTTTCTTCAACATTTTCAAAATTATCGAGAAAAGAGGGAAGCCATAGAAAAATTGCGAGGACCAGTTTTTTGTAAAAGCGTCGATAGCCACAGTTTCTGGGTCACTCTTCCATAAAAAATATTTTTTGCACTTTGTGTTCGATCTACTGGCGAAAAGATCAATTTCCGGCATCCCGAAGGCCTGGCAAATTTTTTCATACGCTCCAAATCCGAGCGAAAATTTTGTCTCCGGCTTGAGCTTTCGAAATTCTTCGTCAGCAGTTGTATTCTTTGATGTCTGCATATATGGCGCAAAAATACAGATGTTTCTTTATTCGCACCATTGCCACATTTCCTTAGCGAGTTTACTTAAATTTTTAATCTGTATGCCTCCCATTCAATTAATATATGAAATTGCTGTTGTGTTGTCTATTCGAAGCAAAATGTTGCAATTTCGTTGAGATTTCGCTAGGCACTTGAGGGCGAAAAAGGCGGCAGTCAACTCGAGGACGTTAATATGGAGTTTTCGTTCTTCTCTAGTCCAAAACCCATTAATTCGGTTTTTTCCCAAACAAGCGCCCCAGCCCGAGAGGCATGCATCGGAAACAATTTCTATACTGTAGTGAAACTTGTTAATGGAATTCTCGGCAATTTTTATGTTATTTATCAACCAATTAAAGTCTTCTTGGAGTCTCTTGGGTAACCTCATTTTCTTTTCGTAATCCCCCCCTGCGTCTTCTAACGCTAGAAATTTTTCCCGTTCAAAATCTTTTAGATATACCCAACCGTCTTGACAGCGTGACAACAGGCCCCCAGTGAACCAATGAAAGATGCAAATTCTCGGATTGTACATCTTTGTGTGCGCTGGAACCTTTCAATTTGTTGAAAAATTTCCCTTCGTTTGTCCTGTGGAAGTCTTAACTTCATCCTGTACGAATTGAGTATGAACCCGAGAAATTTGCAGGTTTTTGAAGGAATAAGTCGGCTCTTTTTTTGATTGATAATAAAGCCTAGCCTTTCCAGTACGAAAAGACTCGTGTTTACATTTTGGAGACAGTCGGCATATGATTTCCCAAAAAGGAGGATGTCGTCCAAATAAACCACGGATTGATAACCTTTCTGTCGAAGATCTGTTATTACCACACGCATTAGTTTTGTGAAAACATATGGCGCCGTGTTTAGCCCAAATGGCATAGTCGTAAACACGTAGAGTTGTCCCGAAAATGTAAATCTCAAATATTTTCGACTATCTGGGTGAATAGATATTAAATAATATGCGTCTTTCAGATCAATTGATGCCATTAGACAATCTTTGTACATGAGGTCTCTTGCTGTTCTGAGATTCTCCATTTTAAAATGTACCGTGTCGATAAACTCATTTATCTTTTTTAAATTCAAGATGAGTCTTTTTGTACCGTCTGGTTTAGGTACCAGGAATATGGTTGAGGTAAATTGATCTGGATCAAAATTACACTCCGAGACGACTCCTTTCGTTTTTAACCCTGCGATTAATTCAGAGATGTCGCGCAACTCGTTTTTGGACCACTGTGGTTCTGCAGGGGCCAGGGATTGATAAGGCGGTGCTTTAAAAGGAATTTCGTACCCGGTAACCCAATTCAGTATCGTCGCATTGCTAGAGATCGAAGCCCACGATCTTTTAAAACGTTTTAATCGCCCTCCTGGCACACTTACGCTGTTTAGCGACGTCTGGATGAGCTCCGGGGATGATATTTCGAGCTCGTGCTCGATTCCTTCCTCGATCCTTGGTGATTGTTGTACGGACGTCTGTTCCAAAATTTTTTCTTCGCCTGCCCGCCCCCTCTCGACTGAGGTTTCCATGTTCTCGTTCGGGACGGCCCCCCCCCCCGTTTTTTGACGGGCTGATAGATGATTTTTCTTTTGTCTTTAACTCTTTGCTTCTTCGTTCTAGTGTCTTGGCGATTTTTATCTGTTCTTCAATGTCCGTTTCGAACAGTTGTGTTCCAATCTTTGTTATGTTTAACGCTTCTTTCAGGTCTGGATTGAGGTTAGCTAGGACAAGTGCTCTCCGCATGACAGAATCGTCTCGCTGTACCTCCGCGATCAGTCTTGCGGCATCGCTGACTGTCCTTATAAGCGATAAATCGGCGTCGGCGCATCTTACTACCTGCGATAGAGCTTGAGTCAGAGCCGACAAGACGGCTGTCAACTTGGTTTATTTCTCGACCATACGACCGTCTCTGTTCACGGTGCCTTCGGGCAAACGCACCTTCATCGCCAAGTTGAGGACCGGGGCGTTTATTTTTGGGCAATTTTCGGGGATCGCATATTTTTTCAGAAGGTCCTTCTGTTCCTCGCTTGATAATCCGTTTTTGATTATCTCTATGACTCGCAATGCTATATCCTCTTGGATAGGTGGCCCCTGTTGTTTCTCAGGATTTACACGCCTTCCAATAGCTTCGAGAACGGCTTGTGTTAGCTCGATCGTTTGGTTATTATTTGTTTCTGTCGAAACCGCCGGTTTTTCTATCGAAACGGCGTTTTCTGTCGTTACTGCAGTCTGTACGGCATTTTACTCGGCCGTCGCATTCTGCTCGACGGTCGGTAATGCAGGTTCCGCGTTGTCCTGTACCGCTACACCTGTGTCGGTTGGCGTTCATGCGATGCTAGTCGACCGAGATCTATTTCGGCTTCTTGAGTAGCTTCGTTCACGATGTCGATTGTCATAGTAGTTGTCGTCCAAGTCATACGATGACCTCGATGAATTGCTAGAACTCGAGCGGCCTGTAAAAATACAAAGAGAGGCCAAAATTTGGCCGTTAACCTCTGCTCCGCTATGTCGTACGACTTTTTTATGGCTCTCGGGATTCTTATCCTGGACAGATATGTACTCGCCCGAAGTACCTTCTTGGACTCGTGTCTCAAGGAATTTTTCGCTCTTGCGAATCGTGTATTTGTTTCTCTACGCGGCTTGACCTAACGCTTGTCCAATTCTCAGCTATAAGAGACTCGTGTCTCGACAGAGAGGCAAACACACGGTGTTTATAACCTTGCGGGCATATACAGCCTCGTGGCAGGCCCGATTTTTGACCATTTACGAGGGAGAAGGCGAAAGTCCAATCGAGAACCTCATGTTTATTTATAGGCGTCTGTCTGACTCTTGTCATGTCCACCATTAGCCTCCTGGAAAACACGGTTTTTACTTACGTCGACTGCGATGATATTTTCGCTTATATTTCTTGAGTTTTTTCTCCAATCGTCGTACTCGTTCCTCCGTCGGATGGTCTTCTCGGTTCCTCTTGCGTCGGATGATTTTTCGGCTTTTCTAGTCACAGACAATTATTTTAACCTGTTTATGCGTTCTGCACAAGAAAAGGAATGAAGTCAGTCGCAGAGACGAACCGGATAGAGGCCAAGAGTGAGGGCTAGGTTGTTTTGTTTGCTTTAAACCTATGGGCCATCTGTAGTAGAAAGGGGTACTACCAGTGATCTGAAAAAAGAGGCGCGAAATACAATAAAAAGCATATAATACAATTCGAATCGTTATAATACACACAATGTTTAATAAATTATTGAAAAACCATGATCAACTATATATAATTGAATAATATATTATAAAAACAATTAAAATTAAAAAATAAAGTACTTTTTCGATAACACCAAATAAAGAATTATTAACGACCATATATAAATTTAAATAAAAAACTCTAAGTACTTTATTTTTTAACGTAAGAAAAATCATTAAACTTACGAAATATTTTTGAGTGTGCTCTTCGTTTAATAATTGATTATTGAAATCGTGAATTCCTGCTATTGTTGTTAATAGAAAGTGTTTTGTTACAGCTTCCGTTGATCCCCGTATATTAACGATAGGCACGATTGCATCGAGTCGTCCTTTAAAGTCCTTCATTCTTAATTCGACATTCGATAAACTTCTTTGCATGTTATCGAGTTTCCCTACAAACATATTTAATGTACACACATACTTACAGGTTTTCTCAATAATGAAGCAAAAACTTTTAAATTGTTCTTGCTCAAATTTATGTGCGTCGTGCGATTCTCTTCAGAGTCAATGTTTCTCAATGTACCGTAAACTTCATTTGGGCTGAAAGAATTGGACTCCGGAAAGCTTTTTTCTTTAGCCAAGACAGCATGTGGCTTTCGAAAAAAGTGTTCATCAAAGTTATTGATTGTATCGATAACTTTGTTCGAAGTTGAAGGATTTGCTTGCGAGAAATTGTTTTGCTTCTTGCAAGTAGAACTTGAATGACCATCATTTTTTGTATACACGACATTTTGAAAAACTGGTAATGGATGATGTTCTAGAAAAGAAAAGAACGAGGAGAAGTAAGTTCAAATCAGTTTACCATCGAGCGTGGGATTATAATCGAATTAAACATACCATTTCTCATCTTTTTCACAAAATGTGCTTTTATGCACTTGGCTCGATCTCTTCTTCTGACTTACTACTGCTGCCTGAGAAAACCTTCGGTTAGTATTTTCGAAACCCTTTACCAATACATAGATCCTCTGAACTTGTGTAATCTACATCCTCTGTGAATTTCCGCGCCTTCTCCAATGATACTGAAAATACAAACAGTACAGAACAGAAAGTACTTTATGTATTATATTTAATGTTCAAAGGTTCGAGAGTATTATTCAGCACACCATCAATTTTTTTCCATTCACTGGAACTTTCTGCCATGTCGACGAATCTAGCGGAATAGCTTTCGTTATGAGTAAATGAATATTTTTTACACTCAAAGGAGGCCACTAACAAAAATCAGACTCATTTGCCTCATTGCGTTTAATAAACCATTGCCTAGGAATCTCTGAAGTAGTTTTGTCATTGAAAACCACAACAGCGAATGACAGATGACGCAAAGAATGGGATGCAAAGAATCGTGTGTAAAGTTGTGGTGAAAAAATGCCGAAGCCGTATATAGAAGTAAGAAAATATAAATAAAACTTTCTAACAAGATTGAGTCTGTCAAAGAGATAAAAAATGGATAAAACAGTGCACAAGCAATCTGTGATTCACTTTCAATAAAATAAATGATCAAGACAAAAATGCCATGCATATATGCAAAAAAGCTTTACTTTAATAATTATATAAAAGATTATTCATATTAAGCTTGAAAAAACGCAAATACATTTAAAAAAGTAGTATACAATGACGAACCTGGCTATCAGCTATTCCGATACACGTGTATTTTTGAGGTTATTGCAAGCGCGTTCCTGAAGAATAAAAAAGAAGTTTTCACATATGCTGTCTAATAATATCATTTTCTTTCTGCTGTCTTACATTTTAGCTCTTAACCATGGAACAATTTGAAGAATATATAATATTCTATAAATATAAGCATAAATATATATTGACCGGCAAAATTTCATTCGGGAGAACCTGTTGCATCGAATCCAGACCCAGAGGTTATATTTATTGCAGTGTAGCCAAACCTTTTTCTCTTACAACAAAAGATGCTTAAAAATAAAAATTTACATTAAAAAAGGAATAAAAATAAGAGATTACTATTATCGTGTCATTTCACATTACAATAAGGAAATAAAACAGTAATTTTAAATGAACTTTTTCGACCTAAAAAAGTTGTACTAACTCGATATAGTAATTAACATGGTTGCGGGGCTAAGTCCGGATAGCTCTCACCGATGCACACTCTGCGAACCTCTTGTGACGCGCCATTCGGCAGCGTTGCACATATACACATTGTGGAATGAACTATCTGACAGTTTCGCACGCGTGTTACAAACAATAATTTATATTAACTGTGATTAAATTCATCTACTCGTCAAAAAGGTAGCGGCAAGTCAATGCGGAACTCGGACGAGTAACCAGGGAGAGGGGGGGGGGGTGACCTTGGACCTAGGGGGGAGTCAGGTGGTCTTTTCAGGTTCCTACTGCCAACTCTCTAGCCACCCCTGAGTCGGAGACAATGGACACGGCGCGGGAGGGGAGGCAATCGAGAATGTTCTGGTGATGCTTGGTCGCTCTGAAAAGAGCGGGTTGTTCCCGAGAATCACGCCGGAGTTTATGTGGGCCTGGTGCGAGGTGGAGCCGCGAGCAGGCAGATCCGGGGCCGTGAGTCCGTGGGAGTCCCGATCCGCTTTATCACCTCCTTTAGGACCGCAGGATTGACTGCGCCTGCTGGGCGTATGGGTTTTTTGGGCAAGAGTCGGAACCCTTGTACCGTTGAGATCCCGGGGGTGACTGTCGCTGGCTTTGCGGACCTTGTGGCTCTTCTCTCGAGCGCCTGGAGGACAATTGCGTCTGTCCGTGCGGTGGCCCGGGTTACGACGTTAATGTGGAGCTGACAAGGTCCGGTGGGTTTATACTCCGCAGAGTAATTCTGGGACGCCTCCCGAACTGCGGCACAGTGGTCCAGGCGGCGGTAGTAGGACGCGGTGCGATGTCGCTTCTTGGGCATTGATGAGGAGTGGATGAGTCGTGAAGAATAATTAACCCCTCGGAGACGAAGCGAATTTTGGTTTTGTTAAAAAATGGAACTTTATTTTCAAGTTCAAGATAGGAAATTTGAGTACCAAGTATTAGAGAGTGAGGGACCTAGTTCGGCGCTCTCCTCGAGACGACTGGTCCTGGGTCTCGCGGCGGTGTGAGTTATATAGCACTCGGAGGCCGAGCGGCGCACCAATCAGCGCACGGCTCGCGCCTCGGACGTGCGTCGGGCATGATATAGGTATACTCGGGATACTGGGACCGAGGGCGAGCGCTGATTGGTGCGCTGGTTGATGCCTCGGCTATGCGTTGATTGGGGCGCTGGTTGATGCAGTGGTTGCATGTATTGCCGATAATATATTCGACGGAAAACGCGTATGCTGAGTAGCGGCGTACGACACACTCACGTTTCTCTCCAGGGCTGATGAGTCTAATATGTATTATGTGCAACGTGTAAAGTGATTGAATAGACCTAAACATTATTTTCTTTCACATAACGAAGATAGTAAACACGAGAACAGAGGATAACCTCACTAAATTATAATATAACTTTGGTAAGTACGTGTGTTGTACAATATTTTCAATTATTACTCTTGCACAATAATAATTGCAGGTTTGTTGATGAGAGAAATATTGTTTATTCTATATAAAAGTTTATATACTTTAAATACGATATTTTTTATAGAAGTTAAGTTAAATCTTAGCTAAGGATGTTTTTTCCATTGCAAGTGTAGATTGTTTTTCGAAATTGTACTTAAATTTAGTAATTATTTGGATATCGTAAAGTTCAAAAGCATTTCTTATTCCGTACAACATAATTTCACAATATGCGTAAAGAATATTATCCAGATCTTGTTGAAATAGTTAACATTTTGATCGTTTTTTACAGGAAAATTAACAAGTGCCTTCAAATGCCAAAACAAATAAGGTATGTGACGACTCATCGAAAACAGCAGATAATTGCTACTCGGCTCTCTAAATTTCAACAGTGTGCAGATGGTGAACTTCGACTTGCAACGACACCGATATCACAGCCAACAACAAGTGATATGTGTCAATCTGAACATGCTACGTTTATAACTTTGCATTCTATCGATGAGCCACGGAATTTGTTGTGTGGCAATGAATTAGTTCGCTCGAGACAAACCATGATCCCATGTCTTCTAAACAATAGTGAATAATGTCAAGTTGCACAGCAAACAGATCTGTACGAGTACTCATATCGGATAATGATAGTTTGGATTCTGATACCAATTATTCTAATAACCGTTCACCTTATTCAAACTGTACTAGTTTAGAGAATGATATACGCTTGTGGGTGTTGATGAATAACTTATCACACAAAGTCACGAACGATATTATAACAATATTACGCAAAGGACACAAATCATCCTCGAGACGTAAGAACACTTATGAAAACTCTAAGAAACGTTCAAGAGCAAATATTAAGGGGAGATGGTGGTTCCATGGTTTATTTTGGATTGTGTAATGGCCTAACACGTTCTATCAAAAAGTATTATCAGATATGTCCAAGTGAAATTCGTATTCAATTAAATTGTGATGGAGCATCACTATCGTCGAGTTCGAATAGCCAATTTTGGCCATTATCAGCTGCTATAAAAAGCAATTTTGCGACCGAACCTTTTTTATTGGATCTTTATCATGGAGAATTAAAACCTAAAGACTCAAATATTTATCTTCTACTATTTGTTCTTGAAATGCAAGATGTCCAAAAAATGGATTAATAATCGATGGGAAACGAACAAATGTAATTAGCGATGCTGTAATTTGTGATGCGCCAGCCAGAACTTTTTTAACATGCACCAACAATCATAGCGGCTATTTTGGTTGCAGTGTTACGTCCTCGATGATGATTCGGAACAGCACGGTCACGCCGTGCTGTTGACTCCGCCGATATAGTTTTATCGGCGCGAACTACGAAGAGTACGCTCAGTTTGATCAGACTAACAATAAGTGAGATATTCTGATCGAGCGGAAATTCGGAAATTCAGAGATTCGGAAATTCGAAGGTTATTTATGAAATTCGACCCCTGCTATGCGCAGTCGAAGAGAACAACACGATGAATAACAGTTAACAATTGAGTTTATTCAAGTTGATTTAAAATGGTAGAGTAACTCTTAATTTCTGTCGGTTTAACTGAACTGAACGTCGAGCAAGACGTTTTACAGAGTCTGTTCTAACTGAGGACTGAGAGGACTCCAGTTGTGTAAACATTGTCTATGAGTCTAAAAAGACGAAGTTTATGTATATCGTTTTTTGGTCGGAGCGTGGCTTTTTATAGGTGCTCTGACTTTGGGCGCAAGGGATTTTTGTTTAGGGTGAAGTTTGGTTTAGGGTGGAGTTTTGGTTTGGGTTTTCCCTTAGGAGAGGGTCGGGATGTTCTTGCAATAGGCTGGGTTTTCCCTATCGTCTCTAGTATTGAAATAAGTCGTACTATTTACTTATCAGGCAGAACTATCTGGTGTGTCGGTACTAGGGGTAACTACCCAGAGCGCCCTTTTACCGACTAGAGGACATATGCAACCGACGCTTGGTCATTGCTGAATTTTGAAAATTGGCTGGGCCTTTGTCACGGGGTAAATTTGAATAACTCGTAGTTTAATAAATTTGTATTTAAAAATACACATCAATCTTTTCATTTCAAATTTCGTGCGGAAAAAGACGCTTCGTTAGGCAGCGCGCGAGTTTTTATAGTAGTCTTATAGCTAGAAGTTTAGAGTAGAGGAACCTAGTAAGGGGAACACGCAGAGTGCTGTCGCGTGGCAGGAATCGTAAGTTCTTACTATAATACTAGGGGATTCGGTTGGGCGAATCCACATGAGAATCGACAGAAATTCCTGAGCATTTCTTATAGGATGGAACATAAGTGCTGCCATCTGGCGACATCCATCAATCAGAATTCTCTGCATGGTTTTGAATAAGGGTTGCCGATATATGTATTACACCTTTAATGTCGGCCAGTACGTAACACTTCCCCCCTTGGAAAAAGAGAGAGCGTCCTCGATCTGATATGAAATCAAGCATGTTCTGGTTGCATGTGTCCCCTTATAATCTTAGAGTCTAGTTGAATTATATGATATTGATACATGAATGTTTTCTAGAGGCTAATTATTGCAATATGTAAATTATCTTAAGTCTTTATTCCAAGTGTAGCATCGTAAGTATGATTGTTGTGTATTTTTAATTAATGTTCCTTATACTTCTTATACGGACTTTGATTACAAGTGTACTTATTCTAAAAGAAAATGAAGAAAAAAACAAAATATTCTGAATATTGGTTTGTACTAAATTACACGCTGTACTTAACCAGAGGTAAGCTAAAAATTTCGATTTCCTTAAAATTCTAAAGGTGGAAGGGCTTTGAGGTATTTGTGGTTCTGATTCCTGTCGTTACGAACGATGGTTTTTACCGTTTTTTATATATATATATATTTTTTATTTGGTATATTTTGTTTTGTTAGGTTCGTATTTACAGCCTAATGTTTATTGTATTGTTATCGCGTTCGGATTTGTCAGGATTCCGATGCGTGGATCCGTGTCCTGATTAAAGAGGGGTATTCACCTCACCTGATTCTCCAGTCCCCGCGTGTGTGTGAGTGTGTGCGTCCAAACTGCTGACGCCTGCGGGATTTGTTGGGATCGTCGGGAGTGTCGTTTGCGGCGGCCTTCTAGGCCGTAGAAATGGTACACAAAGATGGCTTCGATTTGTTTATTTTATACACAAGCGAAGGCGCCCGTAGTGGCTCACACAGATGAGCAGTCGTCGCTGCCACTACATTATCGCGGGTTCGCTGAGTCGGCCGAAATCGAGCGGGTGGAATACGATTCGACTCGCCGGACTCGTACACTCACACGGTGTTATGAAAATAATCGTTTTTTATAAAAGTCTCGGTTGAAGCTGAGGGAGGTTTTCCGGAACCTTGCAGTAACACTCACGATGCTCTAAGTACGTGAAGCGTACATACCACTAAGGCACGGGGTCCGGTTAACCGATGTCTGTTAAGACCGAGAAATCAATTAAGGCTGAAGAGTTTTGGTCTGTCCGGACCCTCGTTGCTTTGGGGAAGGAGCTCGTGGGGATTACCGGGAAACTATACGAGTATGTCGGTCGTCGATTGGGAAGTTGATAGTCGCAATTGGGTCAACTTCCCAATCGGCAGTTACATTTTAAGAAGACATTTTCGGTTGCACTGACCGTGGAGCGCGTGAGCGGTGTTGCGGCGACAGCTTCGGTGAAGCCGAAGTGTGCTGCTGAGGCGGCGATTTGGTGATTCCTATATGGGTCGACTGCCGGCGTGGAATGCGCTCATCGCGCTGTGCGAACGAGCGGGTTGCGAAACCTGGCCGTTGCCAGGTTAATCGGTCCGTAACAGTTTATACATATTTTTCCTTGCATAAAGGCTCAGCAATGATTGTTTTTGTTTTAATTCTATTGCTTCCGGATTTTTATCACAATTGATCTCGAGATGTCTCTAAATTGTTGCGAAAACTCTGGCACAGGAACGATATCTATATATTTTTATTATTTTGTTTATACAGAGGTGGGCAAAAGTTCCGTAACGGTCAAATATCATGGAAAATAATGATTATGGAAGAAAATGTTCAATACAAAAGTTTTAGTATATCAAGT
>JAPYZT010002372.1:0-15940 GCA_030522965.1 Tryphoninae sp. A BG-2022a
CAATATCCCTAATGTTTATTTGCAACTTTTGTTCGTACTGTGCCCATCTACCTTGAAATCCCGGATGGTACCCCTTACGCAATTCACCCTGTATATATTGCACATGGCACTTGGTATATGAGCGTTCCAAAGATACAGCATGGTATGAGCCTCCCATCGAGATTTCGAATAGCCCAATGCATCCGCGCGGGCGATGTTCTTTTCGATGCAAGAAAGGGATGTACCTCAAAAAACGGATACTATAGGGGATGGAACCGCGCGCAACGCTTGCCTAACTTTACGGCTTTTTAACGGCACGGCCGTTAACTTGACGGGTTCTTCACCCTGTCCCTTCATCCGTCGCCCAAGTTTTGCTGTGCCCGTAAAGATACATACACATACCACCTCTATGTACCATATATGTATACTAGGCTGGGCAAAAATGGACCACTCCGTACAGAAAAGACGATTTTCAGCCATGTTAAAACGCTACAATAAATATCTCAAGCTCGGATAACGAATCTTCATAACGAATCTATCGTGACAAGATGAAACTAATGATGTGGTATAAATTAATAATCATTAGATCGACCAAAAGAAAAAAAAAGAAACACTTTCATTAAATTCGAGGGTATTCTATTTTACCCCAATGTTCGTTATTTACTCCCACGTGTCTTGAACTTTGACTCTACCTCGTTTTGTTAACGTCACGCACACTCGCCCACATGAAGCGACGAGTATCTTTTTTTTTTCTTTACTGCGTAACGTTATTTCCTCTTTTCCAGTGTGAGAGGATCTTTCTTTCTGTACCTCACGCTGTCTTCACCTCACCCTCTTTCCCTCTTTTTCATCTTTTTCGCGCCGTTGAGAAACGACCCGAAGACGAAGAAGAATGAAAAGAAGCTCACGTTCTTTCCAGTTCCTGTTTACCCCCCTCCCGAAGTAAACTCACGAGGAGCTTTTACGGCGAAGGATGTGAGGCGCATCTCCGGTTTTAGTAAAGCTTTCTATAGGCTCTCGAACTTTTTTTTACTCGCCGCTCTTCTCTCCCCAGTCTTCCAATAACGTCTGCCGGTGAGTAGTTTTATGTCTTTTTCGTAGATATTCAATGTTTTTGCGAGCGTTTAATGTGCGGAATCAGAGCGAGAGGGAGAGATAAAAATAAGAATATGCGCCGGCAAAAAAGTCAGTATTGAAGCCCAGAATTTATATTTTCCGTAACTTGCTTGTCATCAATTTAGAGATTAATGGTCTAATAGTTTTACAATGCGAATCGGGACTGTTATTTCAAATGTTCACTTGATAAAAGAGTAATTGTTTTTTTTAGCTTTGATGGTTCTCTTTTTTCACTTGTTATGTTCTAGGAATAGTTGAAAGAAGCCTCATGATTATTTTCAATTTTTTTGTCTAACCATTTTTCAGATATCGTTTTTTTAAAAATTACGTTACCTACTTTTTTTAATCGTCCATAACTTTGCAAAAAATGGGCCAAATTCGACTTCTTTTTTTATTATTTTTTTTAAACACAGTTTCGAGAAAGACATATCGAACAAATTTTTCAAACCACATCTCTATAAAATTTTCAAATTTTAAATATAAATCGTTGATTTTTAAAAAATATGTGCTGATCGTTTTTTTGCAAATTTTTTGTAAAAGACTGCCATTTATTCCACACCTTTTTACAACACTAGATAAATAATGGGATAACGATAGGATGTATTTATTTTTTCGAGTTTCCGTTTTCCATATTTTAGTTGTTCGTGTTGAAAACAAATATTAATTTTTTTTCATGCTTATTTTCGAATAAATCAATATAACGACGTTTCACGACGTTTTAACAATTTCTCGCTAAATGTTACGCGATCACTGATTATTTTTTATATGAGTGGGATATTGGGAAAGCGACAAAAAAGTGGATTGATCGATCGATTGACTAATTGATTGATCCAACCATTAATTGAATGATTAATTGATGGATCGATATTGGGGGTAAACTCGTGGGAGGGGGGACCGTTCGAAAATATGATTTTGCAGTTATTGGTTACATACCTAATCCCGTAATACATGTAATTTCGTACAAACTTTACGGGATTATAAACTAATTTATTGATTGCAGTACCTTTATTGTTGGGATCAGTGATAAAGACGACGGCAATGCATGTAGAAGTATATCGAGACAGAAAACCAAATTCACATGCTGACATAGGAATTCGGTTTGTTTCTGCTGGAAGAGAAATATATCTCCTTGATAAATGAATCAGTTCAGCGGTTTCGAAAAAGCGTATCGTTAGGCTTGCAAGGGCAGTTTACCTTTAACGTTCCGAGGTCGACCTTTCCGGGCAACATATCGAATCTTGTACTGCTTCAGTTAATGAGATGGATGAAACCGTTTCGAAGTCAAATTGCACGGAATCGCCTTTGGGAACCGGGCCACGCCTTAGCTACTTTTTTGCAAGCATATAAAGCGTGGTGTCACGATTTGAGATACCAACTTCGAATAATTTCAAGTTTCACCTAGCTTATCGCACAAACCACCATCTGTCTCGAATTAGTTGACATCACCTTATCACATCTTTCTTTCGAACTCAGAAAAAGAAAAAAACCACGTGACATACACTTTTTCCGAGCTTCGACAACCCACGTGACATGCTTTAGATAACGGCACGTATCTCTTTGTCATCGACGGCACAGTTCAAGATTTTAGTTTAAGTCGCTCACAGCCGACATGAGGAAGCCTAGGTACCCTTCCACCATAGAACTAAGCTACCTAATAATCCCAAAGACCAACATAATCGACCAATCAGAGAATCAAATTAGTCCTAAGCAGCTACGAAAAATTAGTATAAGAAGGCGACCTTTTCCGTTGTCAGTTACAGTTTCAACGGGGACCAGCAACGCAACCACTTTGCGCAACAGAATCTGCGGAGCATTCTTGGTCGTCGCCTGTTTGAGTATAAAAGTTGTAAACTCATCGGGGCAAGCTTGTATATTGTAAAGAAATCTTAGAATCAAAAAGTGACGTGCTCGTGAAAAATAAAGTCTGATAACCAAACTCGTATCCACCATAATCTTTTCACTCCTCATCTAGTCTACAAGAATCACCGTCGTATCGCACCGAGCTTCGTCAGATCACCAGCGTCACACGACCAGCGAAAGAATCAGTCGAATCTTTCTCATACAACCTTTCATATAGGTCAAGATTGACCATCGGACCAGTCAGTAAAGACGGTGCCGTCCTAGTCGAAAACCCCTCCGAACGAATTGTAGTAAAGTAAAGGCGAGATTTCCGTCCCTGAAGAAAAGGGCTTAATTGCCTTGCCTCGAAAAGAGAAATCGAACCGTGTTACGCATCCCCATACTCAGGAGAGTTCAGCGGATTGTAACGGTGGGGTGTACATACAGATTTACCTATATACTCGTCACGCCAGATACGTGCTGACTCAAGAAGCAACAAGTATTCGTGCATTTTGACAGACATTCGATATGATCTATTCAGATAAGGGCCACTTCTGATTGTGAGTTTCACTAGTAGTTTACTGAATGTGCTGGTTAGAATACCCATAACCAGAAGAAAAGAAGATATTATTTAGGTAACTTAGAATAAAATCCACTCAAGCACGAAGCATAACGGTAATAATATATCACATCAGCGTCCTGCATTTGGAATAAACCATTTACCTACTTGATATGTAATAGCAAGTATTCGGTTTAATGTAGCAGCTTCATGGATTAAGAAAAAGAACGAGCTGAGAATTAAACTATTAGGTACGTACAAAGGTATACCATTAGTTTATGATAAATGAGGCCAAACATGAGTTATAAGTAAATATAATGTAATCTAATCCTAGGGCGTAAATACGAGTATTGTTACGTCCAAGGATTCTAGGCGTGCACACGTAGATTTTTGTATTTCCTCTTTTGGATAGGAATATGACTATTCAGGATTGGAGCAATTGCTAAAATAATAGAATAAATTTATTCCACTTTCCAATCATCTTTTCTTCGGACTAGTCTGAGTTTGACTTTTATTTTATAATATAAAAAAGAAGTTACTCAGCACATTGTTACGCAAATGGCTCAAAGATGACTCAAATCCAACTGGCGTTCAATATTGAGTCTGCCCTTGTGCATCACAAGGTATCTCGTCTCATAAAGAACCCATGGTTTTCGAATCGCCAGGTTAAGTTTTTTGGTAAAGCATTTCCAAGGCTGTTTTACATGTCAGAATGGTAATACGCGTAACAATAGGTCTGTTGTCCAACGGTGTCTTTATAGACCTCGCAGTCTCCCTTCGTAGTCAGTATCAGGACCGATATGAGGAGTGAAATGAATATTGTATGGGTGTGTGTGCTTGTGGATACTTATCGAAATGTTGATCAATGGTAGACAAGGTGTGTTTCCCTTCTATGGACTTTCGTAGCTGCAGTCGTCGATGTCTTCGAAGAAGGAGGATAACCCTTGATGAATACCATGTGCGCAGACGAAGAATCAGAGCTTGTTTAGGTATCACAAGATGTCTTCGGGTTAAAACAAAGGACATGATCGCGAGGGTTAGCACGTAATGATTTATTTAATATTTCATTACAATGATATTCACTTCAAGCGGATGCGAATGATATGTTTTTGATTTGACAAAGTTTTAAACTATCATCCCGTTTGTAAAACGTGGAGTGCAACTGGCGTAGTAACTAATAATACTGAGCTCCAGTCAGATGGGCTCCAGTGAAAGGACCTTTCTGCATGAAATACAATCAACGAATCTGCATTCAAAGTCGTTCTATGAGTCGTCGATGCTCAATTTTTGTGGGAAAGTGATAGTGGGATAGCGAGTGACATAGCTCGTCAAAGTTAGGGTCCTCGTTATGTTTAGTTCTCAAAAGTATCTGAAGTGGTGGTCTTACAGCCTGCGTGACACGAGATTAGGTTACACAGTCTAGACATTCAGTGTTTATAATATTTGGAGTCTATGCAGGCGTTATTCTGTAAAAGCGCATGGCATTTCTTTCTATGCTTTTATACTATCGATAAATGAGTATGGCACTTCTTATATCTACTATTATTCTATTGATAAACGAGTTCGATATTTCTTATAAATACTTTTATTCTATGGATATGAAAATAAAGGCTTTGCTCTAATTAAGGCAATTTTAGGCGGTTGGCTTAACAACATTATTATTTAACAACATATTATTGCCCATCGAACGTAAAATAAAAAATTGAAGTAAAAGAAAAAACGTGTGTTATCGAATAATGAAAACCAGCAAAAGGGAAAGCCCCCAAAACTGTACTTCGCCTAATTTGAAGCAAGATAACTTCGGTCCTGACAATATACCTATCGTTCAAGCTTTTAGCGGTTGCGATGCCACGTCGCCTTTTTTCAACATTGGCAAATCAAAATTTATCAACACTCTCGAAAAGAATTCAGAGCTATAGTCATCGGTGGTATTATTCAAACAAGAAGAAGTCAATGCGGAGGTTATTAATTCCATATGCGAACAATTCCTCACAACCCTATATGGCGATAACAAGCAGGAAAATTTTGTACATCCTTTACGATTCCACAACTTCACTAAATCAGTGACTAAAAATAAGTTGAGCTAACTTTCACTACTGCCACCAACGTAAAGTGCATCATGCCAGCATATATTCTATAGGTACGTATTACCAGGTGCAAGCGTAGTTCGTATTTTACAGAAATCCTCGCCCATGGGATTTGCGACAACCAAATTATGGACTTGCACCACTTATCAGTATATCTCAACTCTCGCCACGTCGACTTTTAAAGCTCATATCGTGGGAGTGCAAGGGAAGATGTGAGCCTGCCTGGGTATACAGAAAAGCGGGGATTGTTTCTTTCATTATTCCGCTGGAACTGCGATGAGTCAACATGCAACGTTACCAAAATCGACATCCTGCTTCATGAACAGTATGAGGATAATTTGACTTTCGAAGAATCATCTCACGTGGTTGAAGAATCTCTACGACTCGATGAGTATTCCAAGCAGGAAGCCTGGGAAGCAACATCATCGAAATAAAAAAGATATAAATATTGAAACTGGACCTCCATTCATCTTCATCTTCTATAACACCAAAAGATGTATTTGCATAATAAGTTTCATACGTGTGATTTATAACTTCGATATTTTACTTATTTATTTATATTATACTTTAATAATTTTCTCTAAAACCGTAAATCGGTTAAGCCTTGTACGGATTGCACATTCCAGCGTATCCATAGTCGCGTCCGCGTACCCCGGAATACGCTGTTCAGACTGCCCCGTCGAGTTTTTGCAGCACGTCAAAGAGGACTGATAAGAACCTGCACGTTATTTGGATGACAATATGACTCTAAAATAATGGGCGACAGCATCGACGCACCAAGTCCCACATCAGCGGAAACATTAGCGTCCACACTATCGGTTTACCAAGAGGAAATAACCACGTACATCCAGAACGAAGAAGAAGAATTTTCGAACTTATAATAATGGATTACTTATTTTCATTATACTTCAAGTTTAATTCATAATATTTTTTTTTTTTATTTATAAGCAAATGTATTTAATAGTGGAAACAAGCTGTTTTAACCTTCCATTGACATACATGGGTCTATACTATCCAGTCCGTTTCTATAAATCGCTAGGTCTCAATCCATTTCCATTAAATAACAATAACAAGAATTAATGTTTATCCATCAGCCAATACTCGCTCTCCGTGTATAGATCCCAAACTACTCTCCTGAATGCTTTCACATTTTGTAAACAAGTTTAAGTATGATCAAAAAACGATAGGAGAACACAGACCGATGTGCGCCTAAGGAGGCGCGCAAATTATAGTGTGCGTAGGGAGGCTCAAAATGGAAAAGAGATATTGTAAACTAGTAGGTATATGAATCATCTGGTGGCTAAGAATCTCAACTTTATACACACTTTTTCTCTCGTTATGATAATTTCACGAAAGTCTGTATTCATTTTTATTATTTGAGGCTCTATGTTTTCAAGTAGATCTTCAAACTCTTACATATATACATTCTTATAAAATCTGCCGCTAAAATGTCAACTTGTTCACAATTTATATCATACATGAGCCCGTTACTATACTCTAATCTTTCAAGATATGATTTTTTTATTTAGGTTCTACCGAGATCTTTTTTCGTTCTCTTATTTATAATATTTTGTACAATGAAAAATGCAGCAGCGGTGGTAGCCACACGTCTCGCAAACATGGTGCGTACATTTGGCTCGGCTAGGCTGGTGGACGGTTTCACCGTTCAGATTCGTGGCCATACATACATAACAAGTCGTGTACGCGTATCCATCTATACGCGTATTTAACATAGCTAGATACGTGTACACTGGAACACGTAGCCCAGGCAAGGCTTTGCAACATATCTATACCATCGTACGAACTATGAAATTGAACCTTCGTACGGGTTTGCTGACTTTACAGTCAGCAAGCCCTGCGTTCAGGTCGCAAGTAAGCGTAATAACGCGCAAGGTGTATTACGAGTCATAATTTTTATCTAAAAGAAAAACAGAGAAAATAAATTACAGAGATTAGCATGTTCTGCAAGTTTGATAATGGACATTTTTGCGACATATGTCACTAGAAAGGAGAAAACAACAACAAACAAGTTTCAATCACTTAATTTTTCACTTTTTTGCTCGATATCTCAACAACGATCAATGGTAAGTGAAAAATTTATAGGACCTTAATTGAAGAGCGTAAAAAGGCAATAAAGAAATATATAATCGAAAATTTCGTAGCACGACAGAGAACCAAGTTATCATCAAAGACAATTAACATTTTTTCGTAGATTGCAGAGGAAGCGCATAGGAAATGTTGCTCGACAATTTTTAGTTAAGCTTTTCTAAGCCCCATCTACACAATATCCAAAAAATCAGTGTTCTCGCTTCACTTTCAAAATGTGTATAATAACTGGACTAGAAGAGCAGAATCTAGGATTTGGTATATTTGCATGGAAGAGACTACCCGGACAGTTCTGGAAATTCCATTAGCTCTGAGTACTTACCCTTCCCTCAACGAAAACGAAGTTTCTGCCATTTCCGGACCGTCAGCCGATGGTTGGCGTCAACAGTATTATATATCGGAACTCGGCGTCAGACATAAAATTACGAATATACGATTTCTTTTTTAATAGCAGCAGTGTTTGCAAGACAAATCGAAAATCGAAGCATATTATTAAACGATGACGCAGTCTCAAGTAACTAGCACTTTGGCAAAAGCAGTACGCCAGCTCAATGTTATCGAGAGGTAAGTACCATACCCGCTCACACTTTGCTGAACAATGGTGTCGCGTCAGACCATTTTGTCATACACATGAGTATTTTAGGGATGGCAAAATATAATACCTCGTGAGTTATGCAACCAAGAAAATATTCGTGCTTTTCCTTCTAGATCATTTTTGTTCACATATTTCAATATCGATCTAACATCTTTGATTATCAAGTCCATACTCACCGTGAGATCATTCAGTTTGAGTTCTTGATTCACTCATAAATAGTCGGTATAATAATTATACTGATAACGTTTAAAAATATTACAAGATATAAAGATATAGTGAAAATAATAAAGAAATTCAAGGTTGAAATCTTTCAAACTTTTCGAATATATCGTCGTCGACGAAGATGTGAGGTAAGAGGGTTTATCTCGACGTTGCAGTCTCAACTCACAATTCATACGAGCCCAATCGAATCAATTATTTACTCACTTGCCCATTGTTGCTGCCCATCGCATCCAAATTGTTTGAGAAACTGCTCCTAACAAGAATCAGAAATCGGATTAACGAGCTAAGTATTATACCTGACAACCAATTTGGATTCAGAACTAATGATTCAACGATTGAACAAGTCAACAGAGTCTACAATGTAATAGCCAACACACTCGAAAAAAAAATACTGCTCAGCTATTTCCTTGGACGTCCAACAAGCCTTTGAGAAGGTGTGGCACCCCGGACTGCTGTATAAAATCAAAACTGTCATAACACGATACTTTCTACTCTCAAAGTCGTATCTAAGTGATCGGAGATTCCAAATGAAACAGGGCACAGAACAATCACGATCTTTTCCCATAAAGTCAGGAATTCCCCAAGGAAGCGTCTTAGGCCCAGTCTTATACCCCATTTTCACAGCCGACCTCCCCGTGGACCCCTACACCACCGTGGCGACATTCGCTGATGACACAGCCATCTTATCTGTCCACGCTAATCCGGATACAGCCTCGAAAATACTCCAAAATCAGTTCAACGACGTCCAAAGATGGCTGAAGAAATGGAGAATTAAAGCCAGCGACACCAAATCAGTCCACATTACCTTCCCTATGAACAAAAAGGACTGCCCGACAGTCTTATTGAATGGCCAGCCCCTACCACGCGTTGACGAAGTTAAGTATCTTGGCATGAACCTCGATCGCAGGCTGACCTGGACAAGCCACCTTAAAAAAGAACGGAAGGAACTGGACCTACGGCTGAAAAAATGTATTGGCTCATAGGAAAAACGTCAAAGCTATTCCTACACAATAAAATCATCATATACAAAGTCATACTTAGACCAATCTGGAGGTACGTTATCCAGCTCTGGGATACAGCCAGCAACTGGAACATCGCGATCTTGCAACGCTTCCAAGCAAAAACTCTCAGGACCATAGCTAATGCCCCTTGGTACGTCACGAACGTCCGTCTACACAAAGACCTCAACATTGACACGGTGAAAGCTGCACCTCAAAAGCTGTGCACAAACAACGAGACAAGGCAGCCATCCAAACGCGCTAGCAGCGCCTCTACTGGACAGAGCAACCATTGCAAGAAGACTGAAGAAGCACAAACCCCTGGACCTGCAATAACGTTTCCACGCTGAGTACACAATGCAAAAAAGAAAAAAGAAAAAGAGCAAATAAATAAATAAACAACGACGCATAGAGTAGAACATATCCTAGAATATGCCCTCTACATACCAATACCGCGTGAAATTCCACAATAGCCAAGAAAACTATTTATTGTTATGTCACATAACATATTGTAATTGACAAAAATGTCAAACAAAAAACTTGTCCATTGTTAATCATTAGCTATATGCTATTGTCCACATAAGCATAAAAACATATGTAGTCAAGGTACATAGATACTACAGTAATGTTCCCTCTCCGCGTGTTTCGAACAAAGTCAAGCATTGTTACATGTGCATGCGAACATGTACTCTCACAAGTGCATGTATATGCCCAGTAACGCGCCTGTCCTCTCGAAATCCCCAATGTATATATCTTCGCATGTGTATATTTGTCGCTATACATCCGGATTAAATTCATTGTTCATGCTCCACTGACTTACTGGGGAATCAAATCCGGTATCGAGTGCTTCGTCCATTGTTCATTTAGCGATGCCTTGTTCGGAAATCGCCGAGCCACATATATATATATGCTTAAATCTCAATGAAGATTTGCATTGTCCCTAAATTCTCGCTCCATTCGCTATACAATAATAAAATGTTGTGAACAAAAGTAACACCTGTTTTATAATATATTTCAATAATAGCAACAATGATTATAATCAGAATGAACACAGCTTTGAAAAATTAATTAAGTTGAGAATAATCCAACAAAACAGGCTCTGGAAGAAAACTCGTTACGGAAATCTCAGAGCCATTTGTTTAAATTTATGACAAACGATGAAATTTTGGTTAATTTTATTTTTGTCTTTAGATCAGAAAAATCAAACTTCAATTAATAATAAGAAAACTAACATTTAATTCGAGGGTATGTGTATTTTCATTACTTTCACCACGGATAGACATTTTGCTACTGCGCGCGACACGAAACGTTGACGCAGAGACTGTAACGATCTCGTAAAACGTAATAGCCAGCGAACATACGAGGGAGGGGTTCGAAAGGCGTTGGAAAGAGCGGTAATTGGCGACCGTAGGACAGAAGGGTGTTAAACGTTACGCTTCCACGGACCACCGTCGTCATATCTCTCGTTGCGAGGCTCGCTCTCTTATCGCATGATCCCTAGAGATTTCACAGAATGAAATCCGACTTCTAGCTGTGATAAACGTCCGAGAGCAAAAAAAAGAAAATAAATAACAGAAAACGGCAAACGCACATATACACATATACATAGGAGAGGAAGAGAGAAAGAATGATAAAGGCCTAGTTAAAGGTTTGTTTACTGAGGTTTTCGGGGGCTAAAAAGCTTAAATACCTCTCGTGACATCGAGCTCAAACACGTGACGGAAGTTTGTACCGGAAAATAGCTGGAAAATTTTATTACATTTGATTTTTTGGCAAGTACAGATACGAAGTGGTAAGAGTACACTCTAAAAATGATTGATTCACAAGCTATGATGTTTACCTTCAAAATAGAACATGTTTCAACGAGCTGACTTCAGCAAATTGGCTGCAACATCTTGATGAACTTACAGGTCTGTGTTACAATATTGCCCCTGTTTATTGTTTATATATTGTTTTGTGTGATCCAGGCAATACAAAGATTTCACTGATTCTGAAAGGCGCGTCCATACCTGATAGGGGAATCACACCGAAATAACATACAGAACGATATTCATAAGAATGTTCATAGGAAAGCTGTTCCCAACTAAAAGTTCTGAAAAACCAATGCTTTTAAGAAAAAGAGGGACACACAGTTTAATGATCAATTGTAAATACAATTATGACATTTCGGACTTTAAAATTCTTGTATATATAGGCCCGCTTAAGGTAGTCGTAGGGGGGGGGGGGCTAAAATTTCATTCCCGTTTTTTCTCACATTCTAAGTGGATTGAGCGTTTAAATTGAATATGAAAAGTTGTTGCAAATCGACTAAAGAACAACATACTCAAAATTCAAATTGATTCTACGTAAAGTTTATTTGTTAACTAATAAACAAAATCATGAATATTTGTTCCATATACTTTGTTATAAAAACTAATTGAAGCTTTTTTGATGTCATATAAAAATGTGTGCACGATTTCGACAGGCTTCATCGCTGAAATAATCGAGATACTCTAACAGAAACTCTGTAACGATAGGGCTACATTAAAGAAATATGCCATATAAAGCTCAATCACTATTATTTGATAAACATCTTCTGCACAAGGGTCGAATAAATAATTGTGCTTTCGCCTTTGTATCTGTTAAACACTAAACGATTTTTCAGCCTCATTCTTGCATTCTTTCAGTCACGTACTATCATACCATGTGAAAATATTCAATTTTTACGTATTTTCCATATCCTTAGTTTTCAAATTTTGCTTTATAAACAAATTAAGTGTTTGTATGCCTAATTCAAGAGATCCCACAGACTAGCCATGGCTGGTCGGTTCTCTAATCAGTCACTATAATTTCAATCGAGAAAACCTGACCAACTCTTTTATCCCACCAACTTAACAAATGCCTCGATTGTTATTTTGGACATTCTGACTCCCTATCCCGTTTACATTATTTGATTTTTCAGTAAATCCAAAGATCTATGTTTACTGCATTATTGGATAAAACTATTATATCGCACGATTATCGCACTGCACTTTTAATATTTAGGGATCTACTAATAAAGGGTTGGACCCAAATGGAACACAAAAGTAAAAGTTAAATAGTTTACTGATACTTGAACTTATTCAAGACTATTTAAATGATGGATTGCTGGTCCTTTTATACAGTTATAAGTGGAACAGCTTAACCAGCATTGTTATTTGGGCTCCAAATCTAGTTTACATCATTTCCCAGATTTGTAGGTTATTTTTTGGAGTAATTTTTATATGGAATTTGTCTGATTGTAAGTCGGCATTCGCATAGCCTCAAATCAAAGTCGGGTTCAATTTCGCACTCGGCCTACTCGGTTGCACATACTACTTACAAAATGTAGTAATTCTCGATTATCGGGGGTATAACAAATCCTATAATTTTGAAGTAATCATTTCTCCTTTTGTAATCGAATTTTTATTATAAAATAATTTATTTAATAAATAAAAATCTGTAAGGATCGTCCCACACACTCAACGAGACTTCTCGCCGAATGTTCTCGGAACGTCTCATTGTCAGGAACGAACCGAATCACGCCGCAAGATAGCCGAAACCGCGAAAGGCGAGACGAGACTCGTTTCTTCTCTACACTCTTGTATTCGCCAATACTCGTATTCGGTATGCCTCGACGAATGTGTGGGGCGGGCTTAACAATTTATTCTGATTAGAAAATATTGTTTCATTTGTCATTTGTCAATGAGTTTGTTTCTGCAAATAATCGATATACGTGCCAGGTTCATTATAAAAAAAAAACAGAAAAAATCACATTGCGCGACAATCTTTTTTTGTAATTAAATAAAACCGGTGGCGGTGTTAATAAAAAAATAGGTGACGGTGTTAAGTGACAAGGCTCGATTTGCCGTAATTATCTAATTGCACGTAGTCAAAACCACAGTCTCTAATAATTCAATCATTAGTAAAATATTTTATGCACCAGACTGTTATACGAATACTCAACATTCGATTAAACTTCCTCCCAAAAGTTTCGGAATTATAAATAAACAATCTTATAAGTGATTTTAATATTATTAAATTCTAGATTGAGAAATAGTGTGTTTATTACAAATTTAGTGGATAATCATACAGGTAAGAAATGTCTTGGGCGTATTTTACTAACCGATTTAAAAAAAAACTGTTCGTGCAATGTTTCAGCTAGTTATCTGACTAAAATGAACATAACAAAAATTCAGCGATAAGATGCTTACGTCGGATCCCGAAAAATGGGAAAGATAAAAATAGGTAGGGTATAACAGGAGAAGAATGGTAAATCGATCTGATTGAAATCGATCGCAATGTTAGGTTATGGACTTACCTTCCAAGTAGGAACATAAACGACTTCTTAACTTCTCTAACCCTCTTTCCCTATTATATATTATTCAATCCGGAGACTCAATCTCGTCCGACTAAAAATTGAAGTGCCAATTTAGCATTGCGAGGATAACATGCAAATGGAATTTACATGGCACCGGAAATGAGGTTTCGTCACAACGAGATTAGATACGCAACAAAAGATCATATCGATATCGAACCATAATTATTTTTTTAATATCAAACATCGTTTTTTTTTTCGAGGAAGTAACATTTCATGATGTAATGTACTTAGCGATGGAATAATCCATTTTTTATATATCTTAACACTATTCAATAAAAATATATTGTCATAGAATTAACATAAATACACGGAATTTTTGGTAAATCGAATGATCACAACTCATTATAAATTTATTAATATTTGTGAAAGAAGGAAAGAAGATTTTACATCATATGGATCAATGTATGGTATCAGAAAGTAGCCGGTATTTCGAACAACCTCATATACAGCAGGGAGAATATTTATACATATACATGCATATAAAGTGCCGTAAAAGTACCGGAACCCTTGAATAATTTGGTAGGATTATGTTCTCGTAGAAAATGTTTAATACAAAAGTCTGGCTTGGCCACGATAGACCATGACAGGAATAAAATGTATGTACTATTTAACAAGGAGTTAAAATTCATGATAAAAAAGTAGGAGTTCCTATTTAGAAAAAATAAAGTTACGATAGATTTGTTTTTGAGGATTAATTTGAAGGTCGAGTTCAAGATCGTGATAAAACCACCCCTATTAATTCTGGCAACTTTTATATTTAACATTTTTCACCAGAATATGATCCTGCTAACTTATTGAGAATATACCCTCTGTATATATGTATATAAATATAAGCATACCTTTCTAGGTGGGGCAAAAAATAACAAATATAGTGAAGCATGGACGAGGGAGAAGAAGAGGACGAGACTTGCAAGCGATGCAGCGAATCGTACTACGTAGCTCTGAACAAATTATTCAACACACTATGGCGATGCTGTATTCCCTCCACCGCTTACAACTCCCACAATTTACACTTTCGTGCCAATAGCTAAGTCTTTGAATCCTTTCGGCTTTTTGTCAAGAAATTCTGATGAAATATTTATAATATTACCCTCAATTTTTTGTTTTCTACAACTCGTTCGTTTATTTATGTAAAACAACTTATACAGCCATACTTATTCATAGCGATGGTTACAAAACGATTCGACTTGAGCGACATTTTGATAATTTTACAAAAATGCCATTTAACCATTTATTTTTTGGAAAACAATTTCCTTTGTGAGATGTATTAATTAGATATATTGAGTTAAATCAGACAAATTGTAAATCTGGAATATAATCTACTTTTTCATGAAAGCATTATTGTACGACATTCAATTTTTTACCGAAACAAGTGTTAGTGAAGTTTACTTACTGATAAGTAATGTATGATAAAATGTCTCTAGTGTCACAGATGCGTATATCCGTAGCAGGTAAACTGAGATAAATTACATCTGGTAAAAATTTGAATCATGGTAAATATCTTTATATTACAATATAAGGTAGGGGAGACCGGGGCTACAATTAACAGAGGTAATTATTAACAAGCAAATTTCTCTAAAACTACACACACTACGCCTACACCGCATGTCTTAGTACATCCACTAGATCGCACTGCATGACACGCAATTAGTCAGTTGCGATTTGCGCGTCGTGCGAGTAAGTTATGTGTTCGACGACATTTTTACGCAAGTAACGAATATTTTTAGCTTTACAACTTTTTGATTTATGCTTGAAATATACGGGGTTATGATTATATTTTTTTCCCCTGGAAGAATATTTTATACTTAATAATGCTACATTGGTCAATTGACGTAACTCTTAATCAATATTTTGTGATGCTATTTAAAACCAAAAATGTACCGTTGGGGCTACAATTAACAAATCGCCGGGGTTAGTATTAACGTGTTAATACCTACCCCGGATATGGGGGCTAGTATTAATAGGGTACCTGACTATTTGTGCATAATTATTTTAGCATGTTTTTTTTCATTGACAGCATGAGAACGTGTAAACGGAAAACTAAGCGAGGCACTACATCTT
>JAPYZT010002373.1:0-16577 GCA_030522965.1 Tryphoninae sp. A BG-2022a
GTCATACTACTTACTTATCAGACAGAACTATCTGGTATGTCGGTACTAGGGGTAACTACGCAGAGCGCCCTTTTACTGACTAGAGGACATATGCAACCGACGTTTGGTCATGACTGAATTTTGAAAATTGACTGGGCCTTTAATGTCGGCCAGTACATAACATACGGACCACATAAGCTTGAAAGTACTCAGGTCTCAAAAGGTTAAAGCAAGAAATTCACGCATGTTTAGTCTAATGTGCAAGTGTCTACTAGTTTCTTACGCTACCTACCCTACGTACTAACACAGTATGGCAGGCGTATACGACAGTACTCTATTCGCATGCGCCTGGCATACTGTGTTAGCACGTCTAGTTCGAAATGGCCCACGAGTCGTGACTATCGTTCCTAACCTCAAAATTGTTGAGTACACACGAATGGTGAACGATCGGCTCGTCATATTTAACCTTGTGCATTTTATAATTAATCAAGTTCATCGTCATGGCAATGCCAATTCCTGGTGACGTTGATGCCGATCAAGTGAAAACTGTAAGTATCTCGTGTCGATTTTTCAATTCTCAGCGAACTTTTGTACTTACGACGAGTCACCTGTGACTCGGCTTTCGGTCATAATTTTCATCTTTTTCCTCTCGCAGTTTAAAGATTTCCTTCAATCCTACAACAAACTTTCGGAAGTTTGCTTCGTCGATTGCATTACAGACTTTACGACGAGGGAAGTGAGGGATAAAGAGAGCAAATGTGCGACGAATTGTATGGAAAAATACATGAAGATGACACAGAGATTGTCTCAACGATTACAAGAATTCCAGATGATACAGAACGAAAATGCTCTCGCCGCAGCCAACAAAATGGGACATAAAATGTAGCATTATTAATTCTGTCGATGTAAAGGGTACTTTGTTAATTAGTTAGCCAAAATATGATTACCAAAAAACAAACAAAATGAAGTAATTGAGTGTGAATGTTTCTTTTCTCTTATCTCGTATATAATTTATTCTTGCATACGATCCACTGGCATATTGCAAAAGATTCTACCATTATACCGTAACTTAAACTCCGAGTCTATAAACCTTTGTAAAATCGATATTATTACAAGTTTCGACTTACAAATTAACATATGAATTTAAAAAACACTTGTTTTTTGCCTATATGAATTTACAATTTTTACATCATTAATACTTTCGACCGTGTCGAAATTCAGTCCTAACTTCATCACGTTTCGTTAACGTGCTCCCAAAAATAAAGATATCGAAAGTTTGTTCGAGCGTAACAGATCGTTTTTGAAATTGTAAAATTTCATCACATACCGATTTTCTCATTAAATCAACGCCCATCCACAATCAAATAACATCCATGAACCACAAAGGAGAATATTAGAAATACACAACGTTTTATGAAACGTTCCTTTGTAAATCGTTCAGCTCGATTTAGAGTGTCCAAAATTGTGAAATTTTACTCTGTGCTGAATCTCCGTTTCGGGTCCAGGTACGATCCACTCGTAGTGCGAAGATTGCGCCAAATTTTGCATCGAACCAATATTCTGATTTTGTCCGACGATAGCGCTCGATGCTTGTGCTTCTGGGTGTTGCATCAACGAGTCAGGATTTGGTGAATTTGGCGGTGTCTTTCGAAGTCTCTTGTAGTCAGAAAATCTGTTGAGGGTAACTTGATCGACGCATATAGCTTGCGTGGTGTGTCGAGTTTTGTACAAGACCGGACAGCTGAGATCGCCCTTAAGGCTGAGACTGTAGAGATTCGCGAGACGACGAAGTTTTTCTCGTTCGGGCTGGCAAACCGGATGTAGCTTAAGTTCGCTCTGGGACGGATCCTGCAGGAATCGCGAGACTTTTTCATTAGCCGATGTTATTATCGAGTAACCAGGTGTGTTGTCGACGTGACGACGTCCTGCTCGTATCTCACGACCGTTCGAGACATCCTTTATCCACTGAATTCTCTGACGATAATTTTTCTTCGCCTCATCGGTCAAATGTTCGTAACTACCGTGCAATATTGCTTGAAACGCCGGATCAGCCGTTACTTTCTCGTCGACTGTTGTCTCAGTCTCGTCCCATAAACTCGAATCGCCAACCCAATCAGACTGCTCGTCGTCTCCTTAATAAATTGATTATTCATAATTTAGTGAGCATTTTCTCTTTGTTTCATCTATGACAAAATTAATATTACGAAATTGATCGTTAAAATTATATATAAAGATTAATCGTTTTACTGTTGATGATTGCTATTTTGTATGGAAAATATTTCACTGATATCTCTTCTTTACCTTCGCGATCCTCGTCATTAGTAATAATTCCCGCTTCCGAGTCGCTCGATGATATACTAGAGCTCGATATCCTCGAACAATCCATTGCGTCCTCGTTGCGGATCTTTCCTCGACTCCTAGACTTTGAATTTCTTGAAGGTTTGGGCGATCTCATCTCGCAGTCGATCCAACGCTCGCGACACGATCTCTTCCGTTTTCCACACCTTGGGGAACCAAGTCGATCTATTCTAGTTGCGTTCTTCCAATAACATTTTGTTTCACTAGATAATATGTAACGTCTGACTTTTTTCGAGTAAAGAAAAAAGAATGTGCCTTTTTTTAAAAAAAAGAAATGTATGATAACTACTCAAAGAAAATGTTACATTTCAATATTTTCTGAAGTGTTCGAAAAAAATTAGAGCTTATATATCCATTGTGAATTCCAAGTTTAGTTTTTATAAACATTTTCGAACTTCGTTCTTACCATATAGTGCCGTATCTATTCTCGCACTCGCTTCGAAAAATTCTTTTCTTTTTACCGACTGAATTTGACATGAGAGTAACCGTTTGAGAGGTCGACGGATTCGAGTCGGAATCGACAGCCATTCTCTTGAACTTTCTCTTGCGCTTTATATTTGTACGAGGTACAAAATTTTCGTTGACCGAGTCGCTCTCGATGTTACTACCGTTGTTCAGATTCGAGAATCTAGCGAATCTCTTGGTCTGATTCGTGTCATCACTGTCCGATTGGTACTTCGATGCTGAAGTTGTTTTTGGAATACGTATGTCGCATATGGACGATGAACTATCATCGGAGTGTTTATTGGCACTCAAAGACGCTAAAAAAAGATCATAAAATAAATATTCCAATCTTGTGTATAGCGGCAGTTGGGACTTATATCTTAGAATGCTATTGCACTAAGAAAATATTATCATTGAAGGTAAACGTGCAATTGATACTTTTATGTAAAAAAAAACATTAAGTGTTGGTGCTTTCTCGGACCACTGTTGATTCTTACACTTACGAATGTTTCCCATGGAACGAGCTCGACGTCTCAGACCCCATCGTCTTCGGACATTGGTACCAGTGCTGCTCTCCTCGAGAGCCAGGGTCAAATCGTGCACCAGGGCCTCCATTTTAACTCTTAAATCAGCTGGGACAACCTTTAAAACACGCTCCATCGAAGGATACACTTGTTTACCTGTTAATTGTTTCTTCGATTAATATGAATTGTAGTCAAATGAAGATGATTGATGAATAGCTCGCAAAATGGATTTACATGTGATTTACAAACATTCGGCAGCATTCTATGCCTAATCATAATTATGTAAATAAATTTCTGTAAAGATATTTTTAATTTCCTTGATATAGGCAATATTCTATTTATGTCAAGGAAGTTTGCGAAAAATATTCCTATCCCGTATCTTCAAAGTCCACAAATCGAGATAAACATCAACAAATTTACAGTGCAATTATATCTATAAGCATGCACGAAAAAATTATGCACATGCGAAGATAGTAAAATGTCAGAATTATAAGATGAGATTTGTCCTGACCCTCCCTAAGGCGATGTAAAACCCCCACTCGGCATCCCCCCACCAAAAGTTCTTCAGATAACACTGTTTACAGGTGTGTTGAGATTTCGTAAAAAAGCAAACTCTTATGAATTGTTAGAACTACTTAATAATTGACGTTTCCACCAATAGATTTATTTCTCTCGAAATCTGAACGGATCTGTGAAAAAGATGGATTAGCATTTTCAAAGTGTTGGTACATTTGACATGGCGTTATGTACAAAATTATGACAAAAGCGAGGTGTGTATGCCTGTGTAATGATTTAAATGTATACATACACTCTAGACGAGTAAAACAATAATGTCGAACGATTTGACCGACATTGTGTTTCGTTACTCGATTAAAGCATAACAGTAATATCTACAGAAATCGGTTGATGAATGACACGCGTTGACACCTTGTTTTTGTGGTACGACTCACGGCAATTCAGCAATCTCAATTATTACGAGTTCCATCATAAATGTTTTCTTGCTGAATCGACATATTGTAAATAATAACGTTGGGATATCGTATCCTCCTCTTTCCCAACGTCTTACATGGAGGGCATGAACTCACGAACTGACCGCAATAAACGGAATAAAAAGTTTTGCGTCTTAGTTCACGGGGGTTCACCGTTTAAATACCCCATTGGTGGCGCCATCTTCTGGTACATAATTAATCCGTAGTAGATTTCACCGACTTCACAAAGGTTCTTGAACGTAACCTTTACATGGCTCTGTCAGCAAAAAGCAATTATGCCTTTAACTAACGTAAAATTATTTATTATTAGCGTTATAACGTGTGTTGTTATAAAAACATGTGTGTGCGAAGACATTTTGGGATGTGGCGGTTTTGTTAAGAGTCATGCGAACATCGATTATTCCAAAGTTCACATAAAACTGTAAGTACGAAAATATTGCGGTCCATTTCGTGGTTATGACGCGGCATGTTTTATCATAAAATCGATAAGCTCGTCATTTATGAATTAAATTTTTACCGTTTGTTTAGTTATACGAAAGCTGGAAGCTTGAAAGACAAAACGGAATGTGCACCTAATAATGGTTACTATTTTCTACGCCTCTACGACAAGGGAGAGTACATTCTTAAGGTATCGTAATTAAAGTCAATGACATTATTTTCGATACTCACGAGTGCAGTCTAGTGGCGGTATATTGAGCCCTTCATACTAGACCCACCGATGAAGAATGTTCACTTGTATAGCAGCTGCGGCTATAATTTTTCTATCAACGAGACTTCTTTGAGATCATGTGATCGGACTGTTATCAGCGCCACCACAGTTTGTGAACAAAATTGTGGACCATTCGAACGAAAAATAATATTAAATATTTTGGAATCAAATATTAAATGCATTTTGCACTATTTGTTAAGAGAAGGTGGATAAATGTCAATTGATTTAATTATCGCTACAAAAATGATTTTTAATTAGGTCGATCCTCCTCGAGGATGGAGCTTCGAGCCTACTGAAGTTCCACTGGATATAGATGGATCGACGGATATCTGTAGTCAAGGAAAAGACATTAATTTTACATTCAAAGGCTTTGGTATTACTGGAAAAGTGAGTTCTCAGATTTTTGTTCTGAATATTTTGTGAAAAATGAATTATTATAATTAACCGTAACAATTTATATATTGTAATAGGTAACAAGTAGTGGATCTAGTCAGGGGCCTGCAGGTGTGACCGTGTCCCTTTTCAAAGATACAAGTAAGGGCACTGCCGTTGGAACTACCACCACAGCTACTGGAGGAACATTCTATTTCACCCCAATTCAGCCAGGGAAATATGTCCTCGTTGCTTCTCATCCTGTGTAAGATCACTTTGAATTTACTAAAATTAGATAAGAATTAAAGATAGCCCAGACAATATAGCAAGCAAATGGCTAACGAGCAATGTAATTTAATAGAAAATAAGTATTTCGACATTTATTGAAGATGCTATATATAACTTGTTTAGTTGGATTCTTGAGAAAGATGTTGTTGAAGTAACAGTGCTTGAGGGTAACACAGAGTTGCCAGACAACAGCCTTGTAATATTCGGTTACGATGTGAGTGGTCGAGTGACAAGCGAAAACGAGCCAGTAAGCGGTGTCTCTTTCATCCTATTTGGGGTGAGTCGATTGAATTTGATTCCTGAAAAGTCGCAAGCAACTAGTTCCGATAACAATTAACCCTAACATTGATAACCTGTCAATTTTCTTAATTCAGAAGTTATTCACATAAATTTTTAACAATTACAGTCTGGCAAAACGAAAAATTGCGCCACGTCAAGCATCCAAGGTTTCGAGACTCGCAAACCCCTTTGTCATGCGACTTCCGACAAATTCGGCAGATTCAAATTTCCGGCGCTTTCCATCGGCGAGTATCGTCTGATTCCTCATTACGCTGGTGCACGAACGAAATTCGACGTACAACCAACCGAACTGTCCTTTAAGATTCTTCATGACAGTCTAATTTTGCCGCAAGATTTCAAAGTCACAGGTTTCACCGTAAGCGGAATCGTTCTCACATCAGCTGGTGGAAATCCCTTGGCAGGTGCGAGAGTGTTTCTATCGGGTCGCGAAGTTGCGACAACGGATAAAAATGGTATTTACACGATCGAAAAGATGAAAAGTGGACAGTACACTCTGAAGCTTGAAGCTAACGACGTGCGTTTCAACGAGATTGTCGTGCGGGTCTCTCCGAGCTCTCCCGAACTGCCAACAGTCGTGCCATCGTCTTACAGAGTGTGCGGAAGCGTCACGTTATCCGCTAAAGGAACTCTTCATCATCGCAAAATCGCCGTTGAAAATACAGCTGCAACATTCCACGAGGAAATCGAGACAAATCCGCAAACCGGCCAATTTTGTCTGTTCCTTGCTCCGGGAAAGTATCAATTGAGTGTTATCGTTAGCAGCGAGGAGAAAACCAAGGGTTTACAGTGAGTTTGCCAAATGAACTTTTTTAATTTGTTTCACGACCGGCGATAAGGCTCAAAGATTTTTTTCTCTCGCAGATTCTTCCCTCTGCAACAAACAATCGACGTCTCGTCCAAACCTGTGACAGACATCAATTTCTTGCAGCTCAAAGCAATTCTTCGAGGATCCGTTCAATGCTTGAAAAATTCGGATTGTAGTCAGGTATCGGTTACATTGAAAGTACTGGATGGTGTTACTGTAAAGACTCTACAGGCTAAAGGTAAATTTTGAAAACCATATTTGTAATTCTGACAGAAATGGATAAAATTTGGTTTTCTCATCGGACGATTGCATTATTTACGGAACGTTAATGTATCACTGTTTCATCACAAACTTTAATATTTATTTGATGTATGGCCAATCGCATCAAACGATTTTATCCATCCCAAATTAATAATCGTAAACAAGCTCTTTTCAGGATAACGCAACAATCTAAAAGATTTTCGTTATCGCGAAAATGTGCTTGAACAAGGTGTTAAAAACGCCGCTTGCCTTTCCTCCTCTCGGTCAAAGTTTTGTTTCATCAAGCAGACGGGCGGTACGAGTTCACGGACGTGTTGCCGGGCCATTATGAGATACTGATCGATACTGACGTATTTTGCTGGGAGAATCCAACTCATCGAATTACAATTACGTCCGAACGTGCTACGGTTCCACCGTTCAAACAAACCGGCTTCGCCGTAACTTTCATATCGTCCCACGATACAGCGGTCGAATATTTGGAGCCGACGAAATCGCGGAAGATAACTCTGGAGCTTCCACTGGGTAGTACAAGACATTGCGTCTCGAGACCTGGCGAGTACAAATTTACACCGATAGGTTGCCACGTTTATCCGAAGGATTCGTACGAGTGGGACACAAATAATTTGTCGCCCATAATATTGTCGTCGACGGAGCACAATCATCGAGTAAAAATCATCAGCACGGTGGCACTCGACGATGTCAGAGTCGAAATAGAAAACGCAGGTTCGTCCAATGTACTCGGACCGTTGAAAAGTGTGAAGAACGGTGACGTATATCGTTACGACTTTGACTTTATCGCCAGCACCGACAACGTCTACACCATCAAACCTCTATCCCAAATTCAATTGTTCAATCCACCCTCCGCCAAAGTCGTCGGTGTGAACGACTGCCACAATGACATCGCAACGTTCACAGGCGAATTGGGAAAGGTGAGTCGACGATTCTTTACGATTAAATCAACCATTTAAACGTACGAGGTTGTAGTAACTGTACTAAGTTTCATTCATATCTGTCCAACCATAATCTCACAAATTTTTCTGTTCTTACAGATTATTGCCGGTAAGATAGAACCGCCTCTCGAGGGTGTCACGATCCAGATATATGGCAAAGACAAGAACGTTCCGATGCACATATTCGTCACGGAAAAAGACGGTGCTTACAGAGTTGGACCTCTCGATCGCAAAGGCGAATACACGTGAGACTAATACAAATATTGAACGTACAAAAACTCGAGGCCCTTACGTTGTAATTATTATTGATTTTCGTTTTTAATTATAATCTTAGGGTCACCGCAGAGAAAGAAAGCTATGTAATAACCGGACCGGAAGCAAATGGTATATTTCATGCTCACAAACTGGCCGAGATCGTCGTTCGTGTAGCCGATCAAGCCGACGAAGCTTCGCTTCAAGGTGTTCTCCTGTCGCTCTCCGGAGGGCAGACTTATCGAAAAAACAGCGTGACTGGCGAGGACGGCACGCTAACTTTCAATTCTCTCTCACCTGGAGAATATTTCCTTCGTCCTATGATGAAAGAGTATCGTTTCGATCCACCGTTTAAGATGATTAACATTCACGAGGGAGTTACTGTCGAAGTCAAACTTTCTGGTACAAGAGTCGCATTCAGTGCTTACGGTTCGATAACATCCTTGAACGGTGAACCCGAGCCTGGATTACTCGTCGAGGCTCAGGGACAATCTGACTGCTCCAGCTTACAGGAAGAAGCTACGACCGAGGAAAATGGCAATTTTAGGATTCGAGGTCTTCAGCCAACGGTAAAGAAATTACTCTGTTTTCCTTCTTTTCTTTAAACAGAAAATATCGATGAATAAAAACTATTCGTACAAAGAACATTTTAAACGAATATCTAATTTTGTTTTTAATTTATTCGACAGTGTATCTACGCGATTCGTTTGAAACCCGACGTCGAGGTGAACGCTCACATACAGCGAGCGACACCGAGCTCGATAGCTGTTCAAGCAACGAGCGATGTTCACGGACTCAGGCTAATCGCGTTCTATCCAATCTCACGAACGGACGTGTCTGTACACCTGATATCGGCGCAGCCCGAGCATTATCGAAATCTTCGAGTGAAATTATGTCGTGAAGATCAGCCGGAATCGCCGATTCACACGTCTAAATTGGAGCCATACACGCCGAAAATCGGTTCGACCTATAACACCGGTTTTCTCATTCATTTCCCACCGCTTCCGGCGAATGGCAAGAAATACTTCGTACAACTCGAGTCTGCACTGTCGCCGTCTCTGTACAAGTATAAAACCGTGCCAATATACTTTGAAGCAAACACGTCATTCAAGCAAGTCACAATCAAGTTCAATGCCGAGAGAAAAGTGGATCAGAGCGAGATGAGCCAGACGTCCGTCATAGCTTTGCCATTCATAATGCTCATCGCTCTCGCATTCCTGAATCGCGACAAATTGTGGTCTTACCTAAACTCACAGATTGAACAATGGACGAAAACGATTCCAGCACCAAGAGCACCGGTCCAAACGATTCCCGTTGATCCCCGTGCCGACGATATCATCGTCGAGCAGATAATGAACATTAACAAGAGAAAAGCGAAACCACGCAAGGCGTAAATTCGCTATTCTTTTTTTGTTTTTTCTTTTTGTAAACCACGAAAGTGATATTCACCAACTGTGACGACCTTTTCATCGTTCAACGTGAAGAGTCTTTTCAGGAAAATAAGAAACGAAAGAGACTTTATAAATGGTTATACGAAACGAGTACGTGTGTACTGAAATATCGTATCGACGTATCGATGATAGAATGTTCTTAAAGTTTAAGTAGTGAAAGCGATTACGTTGTTATTGTACATACTTGTATGTAATGAGATCAATTTTTGCCTCGACGAGATTGTCGAAGATACGTACGACGAGTAAAGGAGATTTAATTGAAATGAAAACAATAATAGACTTTGTTGTAGTAAATTACAGATTCAATTTATTGAATTACATTATTGAGCGTTCGGTAGTCCATGACGTTTGTTATCAGCTGCGCGACTGATTTACCTTTCTAGATCACGAAGTAATCCTGAAACGAGGAGAAAACGTGAGGGTTGCAATCTTTTATCTCGAGATCTTTCCAATTTTTCGTTTAGTTTGATACCAACCTCTGGAGCTTCCTTGAAGAAACACTTGTTGAAGTTCATAGCCGTCTCGCACAAGTCCTTTCCAACTGTTAAACATTCGTACGAAATTTTTATTAGCGTCTTTTATTCTTCTTTTTTTCATGCGACTAAATTCCATCTAGCTCACCTTTGTCACGGCAAATGCCAATCACTCTATTTCCCAATGCTTCCATGTGCTTCGGTACCAAATCAATCATCGCGTCCCAATTGATCTTGTCGTCGGCGACCTACCGAATTGAAAAGAGTAGTAAACGATCAAAAAAATGTAATTTATAGCGTGTCTGTATTCAAATGGATATTTGCATTTTAAATCAACTTTACCAATTCAAATTTATCGAATACGCATTTGAAGTAGCAATTAAGTTTCTGGTCGTCCGCAAAATCACCTTTCGCAGCTCTTTCAAGAAGGTCTGAAACGGAAAACAACAATTTTGTAATATTCCCTATTTTAACATAACGATGGTCGACTCGTAAAGTCGATATTGAATGGAAACTAATACATATCATTTTTTTAAATTTAAGTAAATCTATAAAAATTGCGAACAACGGTTCCTATGAGAATGCAAGAAAACTTTTTGAGAAAAAGACTAAAATATTCGATCATGAGTTTAATCAAATGAAAATTAATAACTCACCCTCCGTCGTGCCACTCTCTTTGATACACTCTGTACGAGCTGCTTGTCCAATCTCAGCCAATTCTTCCGGAACTGCCTAGAATTTATAAACAAAATTGTTTGCTTTTAAGAAGGTTTCTTAAAAAGCTTACTTTATTTTACAAATTAATTTTAACTGTAACTTTATCGACAATTATTTGGTGCAAAATCATATCTCCGTTTGGAAAATGATGAATCTTTATTTTGCTTTGATATATTGTTCAATATTGAAAAAATAGGCAGAGGCTGGAACTTACAGCACCATGAACCGCAGCGATCATGAAGGCAACGCCACAAACGAGAGCAAGCATTCTCGACATCTTATTTTATCGTATATTCACACGTCTAAGGAACTGTTGTCAAACTGTTTGCTCAAGGAGTCGTGACTTCTTGTATTTATAGTGAAATAGTGCTAGTCTTAATTTCATACTCGAAGGGGGCGCAGATAGATGCGAGATAAATAATTGTCGAACATCACGCAGAGACCTACACACATGTGTCGATGACACAACGTGTTATTTTCAAGGTGTTATTTTCCTCGATCACGTAATATCACAAAGATCCTTATCGGATGAGACCCTGTCTTATTCTCCTTCAACTCTTGGAATTCATTAGCCTCACCGGTAAGAATAATTATGCCCGATTAACGAGATGCACTCAGCGCAGAACGATTAATTGATGCATCAGCACTGGCGCAGCTTCAATAAAGTTTTTTTTCTTCCCTCATTAATTTATTACTAAGAAATACGACATTGATTGACGACGTAATGACAAGTATTAACGATTCCTCCAACGGAAACATCGAATCCCCCGATGGGACTAATAGATACGTTGCTTTTGGTAAAAACGAAATTATCAAAAAAAAGTAAACGTTCTCTCTGTAAGAACTAAAGACGTTGCGATTTTCTTACACTTTTTGTTGTTGTTTTATTTAAAACATAACGTACACCGACATTACGTAAACACACACGTGTTCGTTTATAGATTACTTGAAAAATTCGATTAAACATCTCGATACAAATATTCGGCGAATTGTCTTTGAGCATTCACAATAGTTTTGATCTGGTTCATTTTTTGTTTTCTTTTTGGTTCTCGTTTGTTTCCTTTTATTCTTTGGTTTCCATCCTCTGACGTATCATCGATTATCTCGAAAATTGAATTGATTGTTAGCCCAATTATACTTCAGAATAGGTAGTAAGTCTGCAAAATAAACGGTCGTCGATAAAAATCTCACCTCAATCTTTATTTAATTATATTCTTATCTGTTGTTGTTAAGGCATCGCCAGAATGTAACATTGTTACTTACGCTAGGCGACTGTTCGGCGTAACACTTGTTGAACATGTAGGCGTACTCGCAATTGTCACCGTTTGCTAAAAATGGCGAAGTGCATAACAATTGAGTCGTTTGATTTTTTTGGAAGATATAGAGACTAGGTGCAATCGAAACGCGACAACAATAATAATTTTTTTTTTCTTTATACGCTTACGTGCTTACATGCGGGGATGTTCTCTTTGTTTGTCATTCATTATTTTGGGATATATTAAAGAACACAAAATTTCGACTACACCCATCAAGAAGCAGGATTCATCGGGTAAGCAAAGGACGGGCAAAAAAGAATAACAAGTAGATACCGAAATATTTACCAATCGCCTTGCACTTGGTAATGGCTCTCTGTACTTCCTCTCTGTAAGCTGGTATTCTCTGAAAAAAAGTCAGCATCCCTCTCAGACTGAGCTCCCTCTTGTCGTCGACCAAGCCAAATTGTTCCCACAGGCAGTACATGTAGCACTGAAAAGTAATATTTATCATAAATTTTCTATATTTTTTTTCATATTTTCAATTGTGCCTAGTAATAATTTTCAATCTGTATATATAAGCCAGCGTCTATGAGAAAGAATCACAGAAGATTCTTTGAAAATAAATGCAAAATTATGCGTAAGGAAATTGGACAATTCTTTCAAATTGAAAGAAATCAATGCATGAACAAAATGTAGAAATGTGTGAGTTTCTTCGCTTAAACACCTTCAATGGGCGTGAATCCGGCCACTGGTCGTTCCTCACAGCCTCGATGTCGGCTGTGGAAAAAACAAAATGGATTTAATGAGAATTGAAGCAATTTGCTGGAGTGTATGCTGCTCTCAAGGAAACAACAATTACCTGTGGCCACGCCTGTCTGAGTCTGACACGCGTTCACCACATTGGCTGCGGAGGCGATCATCTCGTCGGTAACAAAGCTAGGTCGTACCTAAAAAAAGATAAATAAATGTTGCATTAATTAACGATTATCCGTTACGATAATCTCAGCAGAAATTAAACAGAAGTATATTCTTCTATCAAAATTGCATCTCATTAGCAACGAGCAAAAGTTCTTCGTATTGAATTATTGACATCGGATAATTATGTGATAGACAAATTATTATTGTTCTCCGGTGGGAGAAATTTATCGATAATTAGTTAAATGCAATTACCACCTGCAAGTATATTTATCCAACAATTAGTTCTGATAATAAGACCAAATTGTTTACAGAAAATAATTAGTCAATTATGTTCTGAACGTTCTACGACACATTTTTTCTTTTTTTTTTTTTAAATCTTTGAAATTTAATAGGGTGGAACATGAAAAATATAAGATATTCGATGGACATAAAATAGAAAAATTCATTCACTAATCACGTAGCCAGTTTCATCGCAAGATAAGGCGCGAAGCGTGGTGTGATACGAGGGAGGGTTAAAATATCGACCCTTACCCCGCAAGCGACGAAGTAGGCTTGCAGGAGACAAACAAACATCACCGTGTATTTCATGGTGCCCGAGTATTATATATTTTTCTTAACAATATTATTATTATTATTATTAAATGTATATTCGTTTTAATCCTTTTCTGGGGCCTCACTCGCGACGTGGCCAATTAAATATTTATTATGAAAATCCCCTTAGTTAACCGACTAACTGCACTTCACGGTCCACCTTCAGCGTTCAACTGACGAATATTTGTCGCGATACGTAGCTCACAGAGATGCTTTTATTCGGTGGCTTATATTCGCGAACCGAGCCAAGAGTGAACACAAGGGTGCGAGCCCGAAGCTGACGTGGCAGGAGATAAAGAGGGACAGGCAGCGAATAGAGCTTTGCAAAGAGACGCAAAAGCCCCTAGATCACGATATCGGGGAGGTCACATAAATATATCAATTATAAATTTCGATCGTGTCGGTTTATTGTAAACAAACAGTCGCCGGACGCTCGGAACGGAATTCAAAATGGCACCCTTATATTTTTCTTCCATCTCGCGGAGAAAATTAGAATTAAAATCTTCTAACCATAGATATATATTTTTTTCAACATATGTTATAAGTAATTGTAGTATTATAACAAAATGGAATATAATTCGACGATTACTCGTTCGATTAATATTTTTATCGACGATCCAACGATTATATATTAGTTAAATATCGTGAACAAAGAAAGATCCAATATTTCCAACGATGGCAATATTAAAGGGTTGACAAACAATTCATTTGATTGGACATTGCATTTATTCACAGCTTACAATTTATCGCACGCGTGTGTACAATCTCTGCGTTACATGTGTCGTTCTCATTTCGTCATTCTCAGAGCGTATATACGTCAGACAGACATATTTGATCGGCGGATGCTACTAGTTTAGTGTCGGACCCCATTTATTCTATCTCGTGTCCATGTATACGCGCCCTCTCGTTGTGGTTACCCTCCGACACAGGTCTAATAACTAACTGACATACTATGCTGACTTTTGTGAGAAGGAGCCCCGTAAGCAATTTGGACGATTCCGATCTGGTGAACCTTAATTCAAACGTAACATACATACAGGGGCAAAGTTCAGCGATTCTGTTTTCTTTTTATTATTACTATAACGTTATACATGTGTCATACTACCAATACTGACTGCTTATTCCTACCTATTATTGCTAAATTGTTACATTGATATAAATATATAAATACGACAGTTCTATCGATCTATTAATATTAACATTATTCTCATTAGTCATACTAATTATTCTTGCCCAACACTGTATTAACCACGGAATGCTTTCGTAGCATTTGAGCGTGATAGGAACGAGTGAGGTTATGTATAAGTCAATCTATCGTGGACGCAAACAGTTCTAAGTTACTGTATGTAGATTTGTCGAACGTTTACTTTCACAGTCGTTGTCTTATGTATTAATATGATTTAATTGATAACAAGCGTCAAATGCGTATCCAATCTCTTCCAGATGTACGCCATGTGCATTGTTTACGATTTTGAAGATCGGTAAACACATACACAGGGCTGCGTTCACAAACGTTACCCGCGGGTGAAGATAAAGGTAACGTCACGTGACCCGCTCCATCTCGCTCCATGGTCATCATTGCGAGTTTCCGGTGTTTCTGAACGCGTTTGGATAAACTTTATCTTACCCACAACGTTTCTGAACGCGGCCCAGGTCTTGCAGCTCAGCATGAAGCTCGATAGGAGTCCGTGAACCATCTTATTGAAGCAATATCTAGGTGGCGTTGTGATCGAGGGATGTATAAACATAGCCTACATTTTTTAGATCTGTCATACATGGATATAGGAATATAGGAATGGAGCACGAGTTCGCGGCGGAGAAGTCATTGCGGGACGAAGGGACGAGGTATTATGTGCCTGAATCTGATTGGTTGTAATGGTGCGCAAGCGCAGTGAGACCAAGTGGGACTAAGCTTGTACATATTGTATGTACATCGCTAATACATCGTCGTATTTATCCTTTTCTTTTCAAAATAATTTTGATCAAAAGGGAAAAAAAATCAAAATGGCGCAGTGTTGTGTGCAGGTCCCTGGCACTAAGCTTTCCTGTTGTGTATCTTAGAGTCGCTGTCCGCTAGAGGCGCTAGTCGTACTGCGCGAGGCTCGTATTAGTGCAATTCGCTGACTGTGACGACTGTGACATACCTTATAGACGCGTTCAGAACGGTTATAACAGTCAACGATGCGGTGAGCGGAAACGGGGAAACGCGCAGTACTACTAGCGCCACACTACAGCGGCCACGCTAAGATGACCATGTTGCATATTAAAGGTATTAGGAATTTAAGTCCAGTGTCAGGCACGATCTGATTACCAAAATTGGAAACAGAAAAGTACTGTAGATAAAAATCGGAAAATCATTATTCAAAGGTCAGTAATGACTTGTATGTATATCTATTCTGTTTTATGATTTAACTCTTAACAATTTGAAATAAATTGTATTGTTTTGTAATATACGCGTGTATTATCGTAATTATAACTTCTATATTATTATATCCGTTTGTTTTTAATTAATACTGCATACTTTATGGGTGATTTTTGTATAAACCTTTTTCTTGCAAACTTTAAATAAATATCATTCATATAAATTCTTTTACATTAAGTCTCTATTGTTCATTCTATTATGATTTTCTATCACTGTTGTGATCAGGTCCACGGTCTTATATACAGGTCTTGCAACGAAGCCCAATTTCAATGGTGAGCGTTTAGTACGCTTGGCGTCATAGTTTTTCTTTCGCGTCAACGCCGCTGTACGTCGTTGCTATCGATGAGTGCGGTGCGCAGGACACACTGCGCATGCCGGTGCGTGACAGCTCCTTGGTGTGTATTATATCCATTATATCTAGCCTGTATGAAGTTAGCCCCCCATTTTTCGATTTTCTTGATTCTTTTTTTGTTCCAGGTTGTTCTACATTTGTTCTAAATTGTTCCAGAGTTTTAAGT
>JAPYZT010002374.1:0-15936 GCA_030522965.1 Tryphoninae sp. A BG-2022a
TGTGTGTGTTCGTGTAAATATATAAATAAGTGTGCGTGCACGTGGCGTATAAGTGCGACGGACCGTTGCTACACCTCAATCATAATAATCAACCGGTAGTAATTAATTAATGATTCTCCGATGTTGACGACGAGGAGACGAGGAGAGAAAGAGAGAGAAACGTCGACACACGAATGCGAGGAACGTGTCGACGGCACGTAGTGAAACGACGATGTGTGGTTCCTTGCGTGCTGCCGGGTTTAATCATTCGTTGTGTCATCCGTCTCCTCAATCTCCGCGTCGTCTCGGCAGCCGAGTGGATTTAATCTTTTTCTTCTTTTTCTTTTGATTATTCTTTCGTCTTCCTTTTTTCTTCTTCTTCCATACACGCATCGCGTTGGAATAATAATGAGAAAGATTCTGTCGATTCATTAAAAAGCGTATGCGTCATACGAATTAAGCTTTGAGAAGAGGAACAACAAAAAATAATATTGTCTCGTACAAGGTCGATGATTACGGATGAACGAGTCGATCGATCATCGAACGATTAAATTCATCGAGTATCGAAAAATCGAGACGAATAGATTTATCGAAATTCTTCAAGTCGAAGATACGGAAACGAAAGTTGAAATGGAAAATTCGTATCGCGGTTGTCTTCTGTAATGGTAAATGAAACGAACGTCGGACAAAATCGAATGATAACTTGATCGGCGGGGGGGTTTGCGCACTCGCGCTCGTTCATCGTTTACATCGAGAGGGGAGCACAGGCGGAGCGCAGAGAAACAGAGAGAGAGAGGGATAGAGATGAGTAGAAGGAAAGGTGCTCGTTATACAGTAGCGAGAACTGTGGGCAGCGAGCAGGCTCTCTCGCTCCACACCGCAACTCAAACAGCACGCAGTGCACCAAGGTGCAGGCATCACCCGAGCACTAATGATCCGGTGCCATGGGTTTCTCGGGAATGAGCCCGCCGGATACTTCGTCACTGCTCGTCTCTTCTCCTTCTCTCTCTCTGGCTTTCTCTCGCTCCCTGGACCAACCAGCTACATACAGATCTCTCGATCCTTCGAGGCTTGTGATATGCTTTTGTACATACAGAGAGAGAGAGAGAGAGAGAAGAGAGAGAGGAGAATCGGGACGAGAGTTATTCCCGTTGCCCGTGCCCAGAGAAGACTCCGAGCGCGCGCGTCATTAATAATCCAACCGCGAGAATCTCACGACCGAACTCTAGGTGTTCCGATGTAACCGGGTAGAGCTTTTGCTCCCCGTCATGAAATTGATTAGTCAACGCTTTCAGGCTCGTTAACTCGGAGCGCGTATGGTCGAAAAATAAGAAATTATCTTGTGGTCCATTGAATAAGATTTCTGATGAATTCGATAGAATTGAAATTCATCCCTCGAGTCGGGATGAAAGAAAATGTAGAAGGAAAAAATATTCTTCCGGCGGATGGAGCGAGCGGTCCTTTGGGACTCACCGTGTACACCATACGGTGTAAGGATACACGATGTAGCCAAGTGCGATAGGTACGAGGTAAGAGAGAATGTTGCAACTGAGAGGTGGGACGAGTCCTCGTCGTGCAGGCGTTAGGGATCTGATGACGCTAATGACGAAGCCATGTGTCCGCCTATTGACGCTAACTGGACCGACGACGGGGAGGCCCCGTCCGGAGAGCAGCGAGGTGGCGATGTGTTCGCGGTATTCGAACGAGAAGTTACCACATCGCCGGTGTGTGTTGTGCCTCGTGGCTCTTGCAGCAGCATCAACCGGGTAACAAACGTCTTGAGGGCGAGTGAAGAACAACCGAGAGGAGCAAGAGAAAGAGAGAGAGGGAGGAGGAAAAAGGCAAAAAGGACCAAGAAGAAACATCGAAGAAGGCGAAGAAGAAGAATATCGTGGTCCATAGAGCGAGGGGAAGAAACAGCAAAAGAGTAGGAGGTGGAAGAAGAGGAGGAGAATAAGGATGGCAAGTGAGAGTGAGAAACACTCGCAGCCGTGTGCGCCGAGATGATTTACCTCACAACTAACAATATCCCTTCTTAAGGCCTCAACGGATTTATTGGTTCTCCGTTCTGCGCACTCGCTAGGGTTGTGGAAAAGAGAACGAGATGGAGAGCGTGTTGGGAGAAGGAAGGATAGAAACGGCGAGTGAAGAGAACGCGCAAGAGGAAAGAGAGTCGAAGAAGAAGAGAAGTCTCACCGCAGCATCGCACCACCATTTCGTATAATACACACACGAGATGAAAGAAGCGTGTGGCTGGTATCGTCGAGGAGAGCGAGAACAGAGCCTCGGGCATCAGCCCGGCACCTCATTACCGGATAATTTACTACGCGAGTAATTAACTGGGCACACAGAGAAGAGCGACGCCGTGCAGCCAGCGCCACGGACCGCGCTGCGGCAGAGATTTGTACCAGCAACGCGCGTCGTCGCTCGGTAGGTGAATGCTGTATCCAGGGTAGGAAGAGGTTTTACAGGGTGAGATGTGCAACGTGCGCAATATCGCTTGTGTACTTTTACCCGTGTTTATACACACGCGGTTACATAAAGAGAACGTGCGGGAGAGAGAGAGAACGAAAGGAAAAGAGAGAAAAAGAGGGAAAGATCTCGCGTTGATCACAAGGCGTTTCTCGGCTGCGATGGCAGCAAAGTACCTGGCTGGCAGTATATTACAGGACTCGGACGCGATCATGTCTGCCTCTTCTCCATCGTACCGATCTATTTACTCGTTTAATACCACCCTGGAAACTCTCTGAAATAATAATCGTTCCTGCGATAAATATAAATCGTCGAATGCGATCGTCTCGCTTGGGTCGTAACTCAAATTGACGCGAGATGAGACGCGGCGGGGGAGGAAGGATAGAGAGAGGTTGGTTGTCTAGGAGAAATGGAAAACTGGGACGGTTTGTCGAGGAATTTCATCGTCGTATTCTCTCTCTGTCTCTCGCTCTGTCGGATCAGAGACCTTTTTTCCACCGCGATTAGAATTTTCTCCTTGTTATTCTCACGAGCATGGGAGGCCACGGCGATCGGATCGAGGCTGTCTGAATGCCAATCGTCGATTATACCGGGAAAAACGCGAGTTGATAGGCGAATACTTCGTCCCGTGCCACATTCGAGTCAACCGAAGGAATTCGTCGCTTTTGAATAATACACAATCCTCCCGGCAGTCAAATAATACTCCGACGATAAATGAGAACTCGCTCGTTTTCTCGCTTCGCCGAGAAAGTTCCGCGTTAGTTTTGAATCGGATTTCAAACGAGAATGGACTCTTGGGTCGCGAAAAAGAAAAATATACGCAGAGGTGGGGAGAAACCGCGCAACGAAGATGAGAGATAGAGAGCGAAGGGCTAAACTAAATAATAACCCCCCTCCCCCTCTCCGTCCCCCACTCGATGAGTTTAAACGGCCCGGACCACGAACCCCCCACCAAGATCTTTCTTGGACCACCCGGTATAAAAAAACCCTCCCGCGAAAGAGAGGTGCGCTCTTCTCTCATGAGACACACACACGAACAGGCAGTCCAATCTCTCTCTCTCTCTTTCTCTCTCTCTCTCTCTCTCTCTCTCTCTCCCTCTCTCTCTCTCTCTTTCTCTCGGCGTTCAGGTGAGAGGAGACGTTAAACATTTGAAATGGTAATCGTATGCCCCGAAAGCCCTCTCTCCCTCATGGCTTGCCCTTCTCTCTCTCGATCGATGATAATTCCGACCGGTGGTCGGGACAAGTCGTCGCTCGATTCGATTTTGAACTCTTTGCTCGAGAATACGATCGCGATTTCCGATACCAATTGCTCCGGATCCAACTGACTGGACTGTTTATTTAAGATCTTCCATTTTTTGTTTCCCCAATCTTTTACCTGTGAATTTTTGCAGATATTTGTGAAATTTTTGCATGTTTTGTGATTTGGGAATGAGCAAAATGAAGCGAGAGATCGTGAAAGTTATTGCCAGGCGTGTTTTCTGGACGAGCGGTAATACCTCGAAGCGAAGAGTCCCAGGGGTTAATTACTCCCTGGACTTTTCTCTCTCTCTCTCTCTCTCTCTCTCTCTCTCTCTCTCTCTCTCTCGAGTTGTTCCAACCGTTCTCGTATCTCACTCTCTTTTTTTCTGTCTCTCTCTCGAGTCACCCACACCTGGCTCGCGAGTCTTCGAGGATCGAGCGAGGGCATTATGCATACCAGCGAGAGAGAAAGAGAGGGGGGGGGGGAGTGTTGGAACGGAGAACATAGCGAGAGAGGTGCTCGCTTATGAAGGGATCTGATTGAGTTCTGAGTATATGGCGTCTGGTTTCTCTTCGGACTGCTAATTAAACACACCGTGGAGGAGAGCCCCGACGAAAGCGACGAAGAAACACCCGACACTACTCGTATCCCTCGAACCCAAACCCTGAAACACTCGCATCGTATTCAATACGAGGAACGACAGAGAAACGATCCTCTCACCAACAGCCTCTTCCTTCTTCTTCCTTTCTCTCCGGGACATTGTCTTCAATGTCCTGGAAGGACTCCCGTTTTATATTTCGCAGAGATCTCGATACGAATTTTATTAACGAAATTTCATTATTTCCTTTTCTTTTGTTACAATCATCTCGCATGCAATTTGAATTCGCGACGAGGTCGATTTACGTTTCGATTAATATTTGGTTCATTGGCGAAATCGATTCCCCGCGAACCGCGAGAATTCTCGTGGTCTTCAAGCACCCTCCCTCTCCCTCATGGCAAGTTGCTTCTTTCTCTTCTCGCGTGTGCCTCGTTCGCTCTTCGTACCTCAGCGCACAGACAAAGAAAAGAGAGAGTGTGCACTTGGCTCTGGTACACACGACATGCCGGAAAGATCGTGAACCAATGAGAGCGTCGAGCTCGATTCTGGAGGTGGACTCCGCGAATGACTCCGATCGGACGATGAGGCCAATGAGGATTCGCTGATCCGTATCGCGATAGAGCACACGCCAAGAAATCGCTCTCGCGGTATACGCGAGCCTCGTCGCTGCTTTCTCACGTATCAACGCGGAAAAATAACAACAATATTGATTCGAATTTATCGTGTCTCCCTCTTCTCCTCAGCGATCCACCCTCTACGTACAATTGACCCGAGTGGTAAAAATGAAGAAGGAGAGAAACAACGATGGCAACCCTAAAACCGAAATCTGACACGCTTCAATTACCCGCCCTTCATTAGTCTCCGTCGACCTTATGCTCGCTTCTCGTACGAAACAAATCTCGACGATGTATATTTAACGCCCTGATTCGCTGCGGCTTTCCAATGCTCTCTCCCTCTTTCTCTCTCTCTCTCTCGGCACGTATGAAAGAATCGTTTGCAAAAAAGAAGAAGAAGAAGAAGAATAAGCGTACGTCGAAACTTATAAGTACGTGTCTGCATACCCGCTAAACCGCAGCGCGCTTGCGTCGCGCATTTGCCGAGTGCGCGCGCAGCAACGACAGTTGGCGGATAATCGCGGCTGAGTAGGGGTGCGCGGGATTAATCCCCGTTGCGCACACCCGCGTATAATTAGCGTAATAAGTAGTTTTTTTTTTCTTCGTCCTTTCTTTCTTTCCTTTTTGTTTCGTGCTCGTTCGTTCTATCCTCGAGGCGGAGCCCGACCGAGCATGAGACTGTGAGAGGCCGCGCGCGGGGTTCATGCCTGGCAGGCGGGCGGGGGCTTACAACCCCCCCCCCCCGCTCGGGTAACCCTGAAAACAAAGCGCGAGCTTCGCGTACACGCGAAGGCGGCTAATTTTCGGTCGGCGCTTCGACGATCGACAAAGCCGATCCCGTCCGCTGGTATTAGACCTCCTCCTGCTATTCTACTTCTTGTATATGTATTTACATATACATATATATGTTTAACAGGCTATAGTTTAACAGACGCGTTGAAAGAAAGACTTTTTTTAGCATGTGTGCGCATGCGTGTGCGTTCTCTCGCACATCCTCCCTTCGATCATTTGCCCGTCGCCGTTCCATTCAACGGGTTATAAAGTCCACGCGCCTCACCCCCTCCTCATCCCCGAGTTTCGCTCTCGAATCAAAAGGGGGCCACCCTTTTGCGCACGAGCATTTTTCCGCGCTAGGCTTTTTTTTCTCTCTCTCTCTCTCTCTCTCTCTCTCTCGTACTTTGTACGAGTACGTATACGAAACTCTGGCTCGCTTCGGTTTTGTTTCGTACGGATGAAACCGCTCACCCCTCATCTCGTATCAAGCCACTCTCTTTCTCCCTTGCTCTTGCATCGCTTAGCCAACTCACCGACCGACAAAGCTGACGAGCACCCTGTTTTTACCCTCTCGCTCTTGTTTTGATTTTTTCGATTTTTTTTTTCGGGAAATGTGTACTTAAAAGATCGTGACAATGGAAGAAGCTGGCACACATATGCTTCTTTAGCGAGGAAGCGGATTAATTACCATGGGGTTGGACTCGCCCAACCGATAATTAGGTCGATCGTTGATAATTAAAATTTTTTTATTCCATTTTTTAAATTTATTCAAATATTTTCATTCACTCATATTTCCACGATCTCCTCCTTTCTCTCGCTCCGTTTATTTATTTCGATGTCGTACAAGATCGCATTCGCTTGAAAACTAATGTACGAAAAATTCGAGTAGGCGAGTTACGAAGGCTCATCGTGCCGATAACTGATAAGCGTATAAAATCGATGATTTCGGAGGGCGAGTCGCGTCGTTTCACGAGTATGCCTCGTCTATTTTACGTCGTGGTATATTTATATGGAGGCACGGACTGGTATACACGGCCTCCTCTTATACCCTGGCATCATCAGCTCTTTCCGTCCGTATAGCATTAAACGTAACGAGAGGGTGACTGCGAAAGGCTGCAACACGGTCTTTCCTATAACCTCCTCCCCCCACCCCCTCACCCCTTCCCCTCTCTACCACCGCTATTTCTGATACCAATAATTCTGATGCGCGCGCCACGGTTACCCCGGCGACATGCGATCCTCTTATGTACGTATACACACACACACACACAAACACACATATATATATATATATATATATAGATATAGCGACGTGCATTACCATAGGCAGAGATCAGTCGTTATCATCTCCTCCTCGCCTCGTTATGCACAATTTGCATCCTCCCACTTGCGCATACGCAAGCTTTGATAAAAATACTTGACCGTGCGACGAAGGCGATCCTCTTGGTGGATTGTATACTCGAACAGAGGGAAAAAAGGAGTCGCGGGAATAATTTGAAAAAGAATGTTTTTTTTTTTTCTTAATTTTATTGGAATTTGTTTTTTAATTTATTTGATCGATGTTGCGTCTTCGTTTTACATATTTCTCACTCACTTCGGATCAATTTCTTCGATTCCCGTTGGATAATACGTGTATCTTTGGGTATAGTCTATCGCGTTCTATCCGGTGTGTGGTTTGTTGGCGTGCAACCGTCACGGCTCGTTTCCTGGCGATCGATCGAGACAAGCGGGTCGACCGAGAAAACGTTTCAAAAACTTTTATGTTCTCTACAATCATATATATATATATATCGAAGAATATCGATACGAGACGATACAATGTACGAGTAAATTCCTCAATACAATCACGATTATCGCGAAGGTCGTACAAGATAACGTAATTAATCAATGTCGAGGTCATTAATTTTTATCAAAAAGAGAAAATACCAAAAGAAAACCAGCGAGAGGAAAACAAAATAAAATCCTGACAATTTTTCTTATCGCGAGAGACATTTGGTAAGAAAGTCTCTCGACACCCCCCCGAAGTATTTTGTCGTGACGAATCGCGAGGAGGAGAACTGGAGAGATCGTAAGTGCTTTTTTTTTTCTTTTTTTTTTCGTGATTCGGTAAAAGTTGTCTTATTAAGACGCTCTCGGGGGTTGCTTCTTGGCCGTTTCTCGTAGTACGAGAGAAAGAAAGATGGAGACGACGAGACTCGGTTGGGTACACTCTTGGATGGGGCGACGTAATTAAGGAAATGCCGCGGTCAGTGAAACTTTGCTAATAACCCCTACCGCTGTTGCTTTTGCCGTTACTAATACTACTTCTAAGCGCGCCCTAGAGCGAAAAGACGTACGGTTCGGGCTCCTACTCGTCTTCGCTCGGTTGTTATACACGCGTGTCTCGCGTTCCTGAACTTTGTTAACTCGTAAGCTTTCCCATATAGCTGTGGCAAGAGGAGGCCAGAAGAAGAACGAGAGAACGTTCCTTCGCCCATCCCCACCCCCCACCCTCCTCCCTCTTTCCCCACTCCTATCCATCTTCCCGCGAGAGAACGAAATGGACCAGAGTTTTTCGGTGATTAGATCTGATAAGATACTTTCGAACGAAACAAAACGAACACAAAGATCCGTTAATTTCATCCCTGAATAAAAAGAAAAATCAATTAACAATTCGTACTTGTCTACTTTAATAATTCACGAAATCAATTTCGTTAAAATAAAAAAGAAAATCAGCCGATCAGGCTTCGATCTCTTTGATATTTCGTTTCTATCGGAACGTGCTAAATTTACTCTCACTCGCGAAGGCGCGCAGGGTCGCGAGTTATTTCGATCAGTGAATAAACCAAGAGTTCTCTATCTCTCTCCCTCTCTCGTTCGTGGTCTTCTTCGTTATCATTCTCGCGCACCAAAACTATGCTACTTGCGCCGTGTATTACGTATCTATATACATCGGGAATATTGTGCAGTACATAAAATAGTTTTGGTCGTATAGGTGCCATTACTAATACCATTATAAATCTCACCGATAGTGATGAGTTGCGCATATATATATATATATATATATATATATATGTATATAAGAGGTAAGAGTGATCGATACCCAATAATAACAACAATAATATAATGGGAAATGATCGCGACCGCAGGGGCACGTGATCCAATGACCATGCCCGGGAGGCGATGCCTCATTATTTCGATTTCCACCGAGCAAAACTCTCTAGCGAGAGCTCTCGAGGTATTCGAGAGAGCGAGACGAACGTATCTCTCGCGGAGTGTCTGATGGCTTTTGCGAGAGACGAAATCAGAAATTCACCTCTCGCCGAGACGGACTTATTACATTTTATATTATCCCTCCTCATCTTTTATGCCGCGGTATTTTTCTCTCTCTCTCTCTCTCTCTCTCTCTCTCGCTCTGGCTCTCTCGCCATCTCACTCTATATATATAAACACAATTTATTTTCAATATTCGTCTCATTCCACGCTCATCGAAACGCAAGTCCCGACGAGGAATAATAATTGCGATATTCGTCAAATTGTGAAAAAAATGGAATTAATAAAAAAAAACAAACATAAAATCGTTGAAATTCGTAGCTGAAAGAATTTGCTGGATGATTTCGCATTCCTTCTTTATTCTTCCACATGGCCCCTTCGTGTAATCCGTGTAGAGCCCATTGGTTTTTGATAAACTGCTCATAATGTTTTAACGAGGGAGAGCGAGAGAGAGAGAGAGAGAAAGTGGTGGTAGAGTGTAATTTCATAATTTCGGGTCCAGCTCTTGGTGCCGGACGAGTTAGTCGTCCTGATGGTGTATACGATGGTTATACACCGGGGCATTCGCGTTTCGTTGAGGGATAATAGTTCGACGGTTATACGCCGGCCATATCTCACCAACTGAGAAACCCCCCACAGCCATCGTCCTTGTCTTTTCTTCGTTCCATTCTCCCTTTCCCTCTCGCACTCTCCACTGGACCGATCATCGTCTTTGGTACCTCGAGGGCTCCGGGTGTGTGCGCGCTCCGGCCCAAACGATATATCCAGCCGCGAGGAGAGAGGGAGAGATTATATTCGCAAAGAGAAAGAGAGAATATGACCAGAGCACACGTTCAAGGATGAAAACAATGTCTCGCTCTTTTTATTCTCTCTCTCTCTCTTGCTCTTATAAGAACGCGCCCTCCCACGCCACGAAGAAACAAGACAGAGAGAGAGAGAGAGAGAGAGTTGCGTTTATACGTGTGTGCGTGTAGTACGTCCGGCGAGCCGGAGTAATTCCCCCAATTATAAAATTATTATCCTGCGGTTGGCACCCCGAGGCAACACGCGGCTGACCAGGGCATATCCTCCTCCCTCTCCACCTCACCCTCTTAACTTTTCTCCCTCGTTCTTCTCTTACTTTTCTTCCGTTCGTCTCTGCTATACTTAATACTCCTTTCTTCCCTCCCCTCGTATATATTTCCTTATACGAACACTCGCTCCGAGATTTCTTCGAATCTTTCCTCTCCTCGAGAAATCTTGTATTTTTTGTATCGAAAAAATAAGTAATAATACAAACAATAAATGGTATAAAAATGGAACAAGAGCGAGAGGGAACGATTCCTTTTTCCACAAACTCGTTCATAATCTTCGCGACGTCTGCCAGTGACTTTAACCGAGTCTCTGGTGCGTTCTATATATCTACAGTGTGTATTACACCAAGAACGTGACTTTGCTGTTTTCAAGTTTGGTCCAAGGACCTGTCGATCCCAGCGCGAAATACGAATAGAACGATCAAACGTGTATTGGTCTCGAATTATTGTTTATCAAAAATTAGACAAACCCCGGGGAACTGTAAGAAAAAAAACGAAACGTTATGAAAAAAAAAGTAACTTCGATGAAGACTGAATTTTGAACACACCCCCGCGATCGCCGAGACTATCGCGTGGTCGCGAGAATCGGCTCGAAGAAGCGCGCGAAAAACGTCAGACTCGATTCAGAAAGAGCGAGAGAGGCGATTCATTCGCATGCACGCACACGCCGAGTTTGTCGGATAGAGAAGGAGCATGAGACAGAGGAGGAATCCTTTTGGCTCGGGGGCGAGATATAAAACGTATATATATATATGTGTAGATGCATATAAAAGAGAGGAATCCCGAGAGCGCGTATGCCGATTACGATCTTCATTCGGACGTGTCGTGGCCTCGGGCCTCGGCTATTTAGCCGCTAATTTCCGATCGATCAATAATTTTACTCGAATATCCTCAGACCTCTCTCTCTTTCTTCTCGCTCCCCCCCCTCTCTCTCTCGTAAATTCACTAGAGGGAATGCGATAGCACGGGGATCATTTCTCGATGATCACACATACATGTACGTGCGATAATAGTGAAGATTCATGACTGTGTGCGCTTGGAGAAGATGAGAGGCACGAGGAGGACTCGAGGCCTGTGGGCGGTCTTGATCCATTCCTCGAGAGGAAACCTTGCGCTAACTAGGCACACAATGCCTCGCTATTAGACGTTCTCGGAGGCTTCGAACTCTTCCGCGTGATATATAAATCCTTGTGTGTATCTATATGTGTGTGTGTGTCTACGAAGAAAGGAGAGGAGAAGGAGAATAAAGCGGAATTAAAAAAAGAAGAGTGGGGATGAGATTGACAGGGTGCGAGAGGAGGGCTCGAGAATGATGAGAGATAAAACCATTTGAGATGCGAAGAAATGGAAACAGAAAGAAGAAGGAAGAAAAGAAACGAAGATGGAATTTCGGTCGTCGAGGAGGAAAAGCCTTACAGGGGTGAAAGAATGAGAGAAGAAGGGATGAGACGAACGACAGGGGTTGAGAGATCCCAAACGTCGATAACCGACACACGGGGTGATCACTGAAAAATGGCTGTCAAACATTCTTGTCGATTTAAGTTGCGAGGGTGCAGCCAGCCCACCTCTCCGCACAGCCTCTTCTTCCAACAGGGAGGAAGGAAGGGAGGGATGGGCCCGTGTGCCTTGGCTTTCGCTCTTTTTTTCACTCTCTCCTTCTCTCTCACTCCCACCCATTCTCCGAAGGTGGCCAAGCCAAGACTAATGGTCCACGGACGTGTTGGCCCGACCCTCAAGGGCCGTGGCACGCCAATTTCCGGCACCCCCGGTGCCACCAGCACGCATCGAGCCGCGCGTTCGTCGCGAGACCGCCCGCGAAATATATACTCTAAGGACCTCGAGAAAAAATTGACGTACATTAAATAATCGCTGTATTTCAATGTTTTTTCCTTTTCCGTCTTTAAAGAAGTATTACAACGCATCTAACGAAATTTTCGCCGTGGACCGACACTTTCTTCAAATTCATTCTTCTCTTACGATATTTATAAAACGTGTATACATATAGTTGTAGGATACACGATGAGGGGGACAGAATCTTAAAAAGATAAACAGACTGTTCAGTAATAAAGATTAGAATGGGATAAGTATTAGGTACATATATATAAGGATCGTGCTTGTTTCACTGCCGATCCAGCGTTCATCTCCATCTACCTACCTTTCTTTTTATTTCTTCATCGGTATATGCATATAATAGGCACTATCTCCCGTACAAATACAGCAACAGTTAAGGCGCGGGCTATTCCATGCGCGAGTTCACGAGAGAAAATCAGGGCCCCCTGGCCCATTGTGAGCGAGCGAGAGCGAGAGAATGGGACGGGTGGACATAGAATCTGATAACGAAGTAGAAACTCTTCTCGTTCGACTCTACACGCGTTCAAACGCGAAGTCTCTCTCGGTGATAAATAGAGAAAACAAAGGCATGCCCGAGTGAGAGGCGAAGGAGAGAGGCCGGAGATGAGTATGAAAATGCATTCCAAGCCTCTCGATGCAACACACTTGTCAAGATGGCGCGTGGAATTAATTAAATTAAGAGGCGGGCGAGTTCGCCTCCTCGTCACAGCGGGAGTAAATCGATGCGCTCTCGAGAAAGCGATACGAACGATCTATATGAAACTCACGATGTTTATCAATTTGTGAAATTTAATCGTGACATTCACGAATCAAAATCGAAGGAAAAATTTCACGAAAGTCGGATATAATTTGGTGAAAGAGAGCCAGTTGTCGCGAGTTGCAGAGACGAGTGCGAGACGTGAACGAACGAGGGAAGACGGAATGAATAATAATAAAATTAAAAGAAAAAAAGAAAACAAGTAACATCCCGCTCGGCCAAGTACAGAGAGAGAGGCGAAGCGATGAAGGAGGCCGGACGATGAAATTCTCGAGTTCGACATGGAGTGCAAGTCATTCCAGTCATTGGTTGCTCCGTAGGCATCCATCCTGCGATCCGTGCCAGCTCATACCTTGCTCACGCGCGAGATTCTCCTCTGTATTATACATACGTAGAAGTATATATATATATATTTATATTTATATATTCAGGTGTGTGTGTGTATATATATACATACATATCATTGGTGCGTGCTCGATGTAACGAGGTGTGTTTTGACGTTCGCCCTCGCACGACGCTGCACTCTTCCCATCCTCCGAACGATAATTCAAGTCTTTATCGAAGACTCGAATTTAATCAAAGATTAATATTGAATAATAAAAAAAAAGCTCGAATTTCACGTTGGGGCGATCTTTCGAAGTTTCTTTTTTTTTTTATTTTGTAAAATGTTCTTCCGGTCGTTTCGCGAATGTCAGCGGGTCTTTATTCACGATGGTTAGCGAAGCGTTTCTTCGCACGTTTAAGAGGGCGCGAAATAATACGAGAGAAATGGAGGTGGCAGAGATAGAAACAAGAAGAAATATGAGAGAGAGAGAGAGAGAGAGAGAGAGAGAGTACGAGTTGGAGAAGACAAAAAGTGCGAGTGAGAGAAAGGGTCGGTGAGCGGACCAGTCGTCACGGTGGTTCGCGTGTTGAAGGTGTTCACCGACGATAAAATATATATATATGTATACACGCCATGAGTATACACGTCTATGGTGTTATAACGCGCGTTACATACCCATGAGGCATATGGCTTATACATATAACTATCAATATATATATATATATATATATGTAGGGAGTTTGTACCTGGGCAGTGCCGAGGCTCGTTGACACTTGGCCCCGCGGCCGCTAAATCGCTTTGGAGTTAAGCGGGTCCACGCTCGCCTCTAAACGTCTCTCCCCCGCAGTGCCGGAGAATAACGCAAGTCGGAGAGTCGACAGAAACGAAAAGACTCTTTATATATATATATATATATATATATATATATATATATATATACATACACAAGCATGTATATACATATACATACGCGTATAGTCGAAAGTAAAATAAGAAAATTACGAGGAGGAGAACTCGGATAAAGGATGCAAATAATGCACGTGAGCTCGGCCATCAAAATCTAATTAACTGGCGAAAGAAACGACGTGCGAGAGTCAAACTGCGCGGGATGAAACGAGACGGCGGGCGAGAGAGCGAGAGGAAAGGAGAGAGGAGGACGTGCGTATAGTGAAAGAGGAACCGAGGCGTGGAAATTAAAGAAAAAATGAGGAAAAAAAATATCCTCAGATATTTCTCTCTCTCTCTCTCTCTCTCTCTCTCTCTCTCTCTCTCTCTTTCGCTTGCTCTCTCGGTCTTTCTCCACCTCACGCCAGAGGTGGAGGATTTAACAGTTCCGAGGTGTCAGAGAGAGAGAGTGAAAGAGAGGGAGTGGAGGACCCCATGCATGCTTCTCTTATGCATATATAGCAACCCTCCATCTCGTCTTCATATCTATATATAAAACGTATCTATACTTCTTCCGAGAGACCACGTCCTCGAGCGAAAAGAAATCTCTCTATAGCAAACGTCGTTATGCGAACCGAGAGGAGTTTATGTGTGGCTTCGGTACGCGCGAGGTTCGCGCGAGAGAACGACGAAATTTGCCATCTGTACCGTTCTCCGTATAGCCAAGATTTTTGTTTCCTTTTTTTTCTTCTTCTTATCGTTAAGAGTGGAAAAATATTCAAGACCGCAAAATGCCTAGCGGAATATTTTTACTCTGGGAACATTCTCGAACGGAACCTTTGGGAAATTTTTCCGATCCTCGAAGTACTCGAAGACAAATGTTATTAACGCTCGAGAAGTTTGAAAAAAAAAACGAGAAGACAGAACGTAACAAGAGGAAGAGAACTCGTGCGTATGCCTGTGTGTGACTCTGTGACGAGTTAATTGAACGCGTACCGAGTCTCCTCGAGCTTTGATTTACAACTCACGCGGTTCATGCACCAGTAATATATCTATATATAAAGTACGTGTAGAAATTGCTGCCTCGCAATGCGGCAGCAACACAGAATCATCATCAGCATCCAGCTCAGAAAGAGAGGAGAGTGAGAGAGAGACAGGACGTTTGGTTCCTCGTTCGACCTAACCATGAATATTCAAGATCTCTCTCTCTCTCTCTCTCTCTCTCTTTCTCTTTCCGCTGGGATCTCCTTCGAGACCGAGTGGAGAAATGTCCAAGTGCTATATGGACCCGCTGGCGATTATTTTAATTGGAATTACCAAGAGAGGACTGATCTGGTACAACACTGCCGAGCTGTGGAGACACCTAACAGTTTGCATATACGCATCCTTACTCGACGCCTATATACACTTCTCTCTCTTGCCTCTGGCCAAGGTCTTGCGAAACTCGTCGGAGTGATGATATCTGCTATTCCTCTGAATTTTAATCGTTTCTTAACAATAAAAAGCGAAAAAATGTAAAATTTCATGGTTTATTCGGATTTTCGTTCATTAATTTTCAACTATTGAAGAAATGACCCAGATTTTCCTGCTGTGTGTGATGTGACAACTATAATGTCATTTTTATGAAAAACAGAATATTGTTACCGTTTTTTTAAATTTTTTATGTAAATTTGCCCTTGAGAGGATATCTATACATTCGTATCAACGGTAAGCCTACATTACCCTGGCAGGCCAGCTCATATACGTATAAAAGACAGGCTGCTACAGTAACGTAGGCCTACCTCAATATACTGGCGGCGTACTGGTAGAAGAGAAAGAGAGAAAAAGCCAGGCGGTACGTTCGAGCGTAGTAACGCGGTGGGGATGGAGACTGCGCTCCCATTCTTCTTACCTGTTCATTCATGCACGATAACAGTTCAAGGCTAGTCTCATTTGTGTACGAAATAAGCGTATTAGTCATCGATAGTATTCTCCGCATGAAATAGTTAATCCCCATTAACGTTTTTAAATTCTTCGTTCTCACGGTTCGTCGCTGACATTCCATTCGTATAAACATTCTAAATGAAAATAATGTCGCCTCATAATTATCCCCAAGAGAAAAAGACAGCTGGTT
>JAPYZT010002375.1:0-21487 GCA_030522965.1 Tryphoninae sp. A BG-2022a
AGGAAGTTACCCTCAAGCACGTAAAAGCTCGAAATTACACAAAAAAATATTTTCAATTTGGCAATTTTTGAATTTTAATTTATAAATTTCTGTGGGTTTATTTGTGAAAATGTAACAAGGTCGAGCTTGCAAAATCAAAAGTGAGTCAATTTTGGTGCGAGCGAGAGAAAACGAGTTAACGAAACAGGAAGTTAACCTCAAATACGTAAAAGCTCGAAAAGGCAAAAAAAATATTTTTGATTTGACAATTTTTGTATGTTAATGTATAAATTTCAGTGGATTCATCTGTGAAAATGGATCAAGGTCGAGCTTGCAAAATCAAAAATGAGTCTATTTTGACTCGAGTGAGAGAAACGAGTTAACCAACTCAAGAAGTTATTCTCAAGCACGCAAAAGCTCCAAAAACCAAAAACAAAAATCATTTTCCAATCGAAAATTTGTTTACGTCATTTATAAACTTTAATTTTATTTCTTCCATGGAACATCGAGCTACTTAGTCACAACTTTATTTATTCGTACATGTCACACACGTGGTTCGAACTTCGAGTACACTAAATGTCCACCAGAGGGAAGGAGTTAGAGAACAAGAGGGATGGTAGTATAAAATGTGAGGGGTGGAGGAGGAGGGGTTGGAGAAAAGGCGAACGAGTGAAGGGGTTGGAAGAAGAGGACGAGCGAAGGACCGAAGGGTGGACGGAATCGTCGAGGACGGTTTTAAGGGGCGGGGGAGGTTGGGGTTGGGTCGTTACGCGCACCGGTCACTACCAGCCCCGTATGCCTATCGGAGAATCGTTGGAAACGACCGTCCACCCCTTCCCCATACAAAATCACCCTTTGTGTCCGGCAGCGGGCCGACGCTTTCGACCCCTTTCGATGGGAAATTACTTTTTGTCCAACGATTGTGGGACTGAATTTTGTCCCTGTATGTGCTCGTAGATGTGTAGGGGTAGGGGTTGAGGGGTAAGGGATGGAAGTCCGATCATTTCGGGCACTGGAGAGTACCGATTCGTTCAGTGACACTACCCTTGCCCTCGCGATCACCCTCGAAACTTATCGAGGTTCGCCAAGAGGCGGAGGAGTAACGAGGGTTGATTTTTCTCGAGACGAATCTTGGCATTAAATTTGATTCTTGTTTTGTAATATATTTTTTTAATTCCTTTATATTTTCACCCGGAGATTTAATCCAGTAACGAGAAGCTCGATAATAATTTTTTAATTAGTAGAATTTTATTAAAAAACGAAATTTCTCAATCTCGTCTTTCCCTGATTTAGGGGTAGTTTACGTGATTAGCCGAGAAAATCGCTCCTAGAAGACTCGACAATTTTGAGTTGCAATTTTTTTCTTTATGAACATCAACCATTGAACCGATAGGGGTGGGTTTTGTCCGCATCGATAGTCCCAAGGTCCATTCATTTACCCTTGTGCATTTCATCCACAAACGTACTCTTCGTAGAATGCCAAATGATCTCGATAACGGGCTTCTTTTCATTAGCACCAACCCCCCTCTCACCCAGCAACCCTTGCGAATTTCAACATTTCGAGAACTCGCGAGAAACACAATCGTTAATGAAACGGCAAAAGCGTTGGCAAAGAAGAAGCACTCCGACTACGAATCTGCCTTAAACACGCGAAGTCTGCTGAAATAAGTGAGACTTGACGAAGTGGGCCCTCGGGGGATATCCCACGGTAGAGAGAAGGGGTGGTTGAGGAGGGACAAGGTAGAGAGGGGGTTGAGTCTTTGATTACCAAGATCTTCATCTACATGCTAAATATTCTTGCTCCGGCGCGTTGGCAGGAGCGTAGTAACGTACAAGCAACGTTGTATAAAGTGTGCCAACGTTGAGACGTTACTGTGGGAGAGAAAGTGATGTTAAGATGGGAGAAAGGTAAGGGATGAAAAGAGGCCGAAGATGTACGATGGTGGTCCTACTTCAAGGTATCATGAATACCCGTGTTACTTACGTATGTATCTAGATCTACGGTCCGTATCAACCCGTTTATATCCGACCCATGGAGCACAGGGGGATGATAGGGAGGCTAGGGGGGTTGCAAAAGGAAAGGGGTAAAATCGAGGGGGTGGGAGGCGCACTTCGCATTCTGGATAGGAAGACTTCCTACGGATTATAATAGTAGCGCGTCTTCCTTCTACCAACCCCCCAAACGACTTACGTGGCCTCTTCATACGAGCTCTTCGTTTCAACCCCCAACTCACCGTACCGCCTCTCTATTTCCCTCTCGAGTATACATATTCTACTCGTGCTCGCATCTTTGTGATGTTTGCTTAGATTAAATCAACCGAGCGTGAACCACCCCTTTGTTTCTCCGCATTCCACCCCCGGCGTCATCAATTCAGACGGGGGTTGGTTAAATTGACCACCCCTAAGTGAGTAGGCGAAACGACTCGACTAACCTGTGCAACAACGAAAAATACGTATGGAAAACAAAGTATAGTCCTGACTTATCTCGCTCGCAATTCACTGGGAAAAAATCGACGAAGTGGTAGGACGTCGGTCAGTGGCGCTCGTTCTTACCGACCGAGCAGCAAGAGTCACTAAAGATTCTAACAACCCTTAAAAAATAAAAAACTTGCGACGACGATCGATTATACGAACTTCTCGATTACCTTCGGCGTAATCGAGGGGTTGATCTTCAACTTTAAGGGTGGAAAATGAATATTCGAGGGTATTGGAAAATTTAAACCGGTGAACAATTTATTTAGCTCCGAGAAATGTTGGACTACGATTAGTCTGAAAATAAGAAAAAAATTGTTGAACATTTATATTTTCGTTTTAATAAATTTGTGCAATTTTTGCACCCTTCAATTCTTTACCCTCGATGAACTGCAGCGCTACCCTCGAATATCGTGGCGTCTCGAGGAAACGAGGTAAGCCGTAGTTTCTTATTTCGTTCCTTGAGACGTCGCGGCGCCACTTCTTTAAGACACCGGGAGAAGTTTATAAATATTTTCCTCTATTACCGACTCGTGGCGTTCGAGAAACGCCCCAACACTTTTCTTCGAGAAAATCAAATCGACACTTTTTTATTTCGATTAACGTCATTTTCGCAGAATCGAGAATCTCGATAAATAAAAATAAAAAAAATTATCTGTCATAGAAAAAAAAAAAAAAAATTGTTTTTCAAACTTTCAATTTTTTTTTCTTTTTCAATTGTTAAATATTTTGATTCTTTGTCACGATTTTTTTACAATATAACAATTGGTCGATTTTTCAAGATTTATTAATTATCCAACATTTCATTCGAATTTTATTTATTTAAATCGGAAAAAATTGTGAGAGAGTCGAGTGGGAAAAAAATCTTGGGAAACATTGGGGTTGTTTTTTCTTTTCACCCTGCCAGTGGGTTCTTACCGACGCGATCTCGTTGTCGCGCCCATCGTCGCTACGCTCTCCCGCGATACGTTACCGCCGCGACGGCGCGGAGGGTGAACGACGGCGTTTCTTAGGGTTGTTGCAAAAGAGGATCACAGGAAAGTTTGCTTTCGCACTTTCTTAAAGACGACAGCTCCGTCGTCTTTAAGAAAGCCGTCGGAGGGCGACACCAGTCTTGTCGTACAAGAAAAATCACGAGCGAAAAAAAAATTTTCTTATCAAACACAATTTCTTTTCGCATTTTTTCTTTTCGTTTTCGAAAATTTTATTTACTAAACTTAATCGACATTTAGCGATTCGTGAATTCGAAATTATTGCGAAATATTTATCGTACGTACCTGAAATTAATTTTCGAACGAATAATTAAATTAATTGGAATTAAAAAATTTATTATTATTATTATTTTTTAATCAATTTTTTTTTCTAGATTCTTTCTCGATACAACTTTTTCGATTTTCCCGACACTTTTCGAGTCCGCGTCCCTTGTCTTCTTATTTTTTTTCAACCCCCGGAGAAGATCTTCTTCAATATTTCATCCCCATTATCCGCGCGCATAAAGAAAGAAGGTAAAACGAAAAATATTCTCTGTTTATTTTCATTTATTTAAATCCATTTATTATACAAATTTCAATATTTATTCGTTATTCATATTTTTCCCTCGCACGTTGAAAGAAAAAATTGTTAATCCTACGTTCAAAATTTCAGATCGTGTCAGGACCTTCGCATCCTGCAATGTTATAAACACACAATCGCAAATAAGGATTCACTCGAATCTGGATCGACTTACCAAAAATTCATTCGATACGAACATTTTCTTTAAAATAGAAAAAGGAAACATTGAAACATTGAAATTTGTTTCAGCAAGGATTTTTTGCAATAGTCGTGTCCTTTGCTCGAAGATCGGTTCGAAGGATCGCAGAAGGATTTGTTTTTTCATGCGGTAAATTCGTCGAGAGCCACCAAAAAATTGTCAATCCTACGTTCAAAATTTCAGGTCGTGTCAGGACCTTCGCATCCTGCAATGTTATAAACACACAATCGCAAACAAGGATTCACTCGAATCTGGATCGACGACTAAAAATTCATTCGATACGAACATTTTCTTCAAAATAGAAAAACGAAACATTGAAACATCGAAATTTGTTTCAGTAAGGATTTTTGCAATAGTCGTGTCCCGAAGGATCGCAGAAGGATTTGGTCTTCCATGCGGTAAATTCGTCGAGAGCCACCGTTGGCCTAGGTGGTACCTAGCCTGAAACAAGAAACGAAGCAGCGAAGGGATAGAGGAAAGGTGAGGTGAAAGAGAGAGAGAGAGAGAGAGACCAGAATGAGATCTCGTCGTATCTTGGCCGGGTCTCGCTCGTAGCTAGGCAACCCTTACCCCCTCTCTCTAGGGGTTGGTATACACTCTCCTCAAGCATCCCAGGCACCCTGGCCGCACATAGCCAGAGACCAGCATGAAGAACTCACCTAACCTCACCTCTTCCTTGTTCCTCACCAACACCCCTCACCAACCCCTAACGTACACACACACATACAGGTTCGCATCGTCCACCTTTTCTGCTTCTCCACCTTCGACCGCCGCGAGAACCTCTTTCAAAAAATGCCTTTCAGCCCCATCCACGCGGCCAGCTATAGCGACCAGTGGGGAATCCAGCAACGCCACAGCGCACCCACGTTCGCTCACCTCAGAGCCCAGGGGTTGCTACACCCTGTACTCAGCTTTCTTTTTTTTACCTTCGTTCAATGTGTAAAAGCGCGAGACGGCCATCCTTAAATTCTCCTATATCCCTCTCTTACCTTCAAGACAACCTCTCCTACCAACCGCCCCCCCCCTTCTTGCTACCCCGTAGCCAAGGACCCTCTTGTGATAACGCTCAACGATTACGGTCTTGCCTGGCCTCGACAGCCACCTTGGAAACACACCTCGCCTTACTCTATTTCGTGGTGGTTTTTATCCGATAAGCAATCTAGAGACGAACATTTGCGAAAATCCAGCATCTCTTATCTTTATGAGAAATGTTAAGGGTTGTTTTTTCTAAATTATGAATTTTAGTTTGTTGTGGCTAGTGGAGAACGAATGTTTTATTCGTGACGAGGGATGATTCATCCCTTATTTTTTTCACAAACTTTAAGGGTTGTTTTTTTCTAAATTATGAATTTTAGTTTGTTTAGGGTAGTGGAGAACGAAGGTTTTATTCATGACGAGGGATGATGATATCGAAATAACCATAACATTTTCGAAAATCGATCATCCCTTATATTTTGATAAATGTTAAGGGTTGTTTTTTCCTAAATTATTTCGTAACGAGGGATGATAACGAGGTAACCATAATGGGGTCGTAATTCGGTGGAGAATTAAAAAATCCAACGATCGAGCCAAATTATTCTTGGCAATAATTCAATTTTCGTTCCTACGTATTTCAGGACTGTCAATCGATTTATTTATCATCCCCCCAATGTCAAATAATAAATTTTGTTTTTCTCGTTTTAGCTTAGACTTAGTTCGTGATATTTTGAGTTAATTTTTAATAATAATAATGATTATTTATCGTTGAAAATGAACAATGCCATTGCATCATTATTCATTCTACTATTTTATAGTATAATGTGCAACCTCGATCATGAAAATACGTAAGTTTACGAGGAGAGAAAGAAGGGATAAAAGTGAATGATCGGCACCATTTTGTTTTTGCGGTCGCAGAATGTGCGTGTTGTATGACCAGACGCGTTACAGAGGCACGTTCTGCGCATCGTCTTGCGGTTGGTTTGCGGTCTGGGGGTGGCTAGGCCCGATCATTGGCCGCCAGGGGTATCGAGGGAGGTTTTTGGGGGTGTGGTGGCACCTTGCGGTTTGCGGGCTGATCTGAAGCCAAGACCACGAGGGTGTGGACCTCTTATCGAGCTACCATTGGCTCCGGAGGGGTGCACAACACCAGGCCTAAAACTCGGCAATCATATCTTCTCGCGTAACCTCTGCACTTCCAAGGTCATTGAAATATTTCCGCGGGAAATAACGTTCGATCTTCAATTTTATTTCAAACGCCTTCCATTTTCTATTGGACAAAAAACAATTCAATGAATCAATATCGATAAGGGATGAAACTAAAAAAAATATCGTACGCCATTATTCTTACAATTAATTATTTTTATAATAAATTATCGGAACCCTCCATCCCTTCTTGGTAATAAAAATATCGCATCGCATAAATTCACAATTTTACGAAAGATCTGAGAAATTTTCTGTACAAGACGTAGGATCGACTTTCGTCTGGACAACCCCTCGACCAAGGGTGAATCATCCCCATGCCGTTTAATTATGTTTCCCCACCAGAAGCTCCTTCCTCCCCTTTCATTAAGGCAATAATTTTAATAATTTTTATCCTTCCGTATAATCTGGCTAATTAAAATTATGCTTTGATCGCACTAGGGGTGTACCACTCGTGCGCCACCCAGCACATCGTAGCAGCACCCTCCCTTTTCAGGGGTTGGGAGAGCTCCATCGTCAACCGCTATGGGAGTCTTGATTTACGCGGGCGCATCGTGTGTACTATACCCGACTCGAGTATAGTATTTCTCGTCTAGAACGACCCTTGGCGCGATTTACAATCAGTGGAAAAGCCGCCAGACCGAGAACCGGCACAATGAGGTACTAATTTCTAGGCTTCGTTGAACAATTCTTGTTCCGGAATGAAACCCGCACATTTTCATCAATTATCAACAATGAAAACGCTTGCCAAAATCAATTGTTTCAAAATTTTATAAAAATATTTACATAAATTTGTTTATTGTTTTTTTAGTCAAATTAATTACTTTTTAATTTATTCGTTAGAGATTTGTTTGAATGAGATTTTTTGGATCATGGAACATATACCTGTGCACACGTATTTTATTTGAATTTCATTCTCGTTTGGCTAAGAAGACTTTTGAAAAGTTTTTCACCCCTCCTTCTATCTCCGATGTTTTCCCGTATGATCCTCTAAGGATCGTTGGCTGTCTTTTCACCGACTGTCAGTATCGCACAGAGCATAGCAAAAGAGCTGTGAATCTCCAACGTTCGAACGAGAGGCTCGAGTGGGTAGAGAGAGGATTCATCGGAGGATGGGCTTCGCCGTTTCGACTCGGGTCCTAGGAATTTGCTTTCTCGCTCGCTCAATGCTCCTTTGCTTCGGATACCCGACGTATCCGACGCTTGCTTCCAGTCCTTAACATTCACCCTAACCTCACTTTTTTTCTCAACGGTACAACCGTGTGCCTTCGGTATTCAAATGTTGATGAAATTGACCAGACGAGCTTTGATCTGGCCTCCTCAAATATTCTCCAAGAGATTGAAGTGAACATCTGAGAATGAGCGAGATGAAACGACAGTGCGATTGCGAAAGATGGCGGGAAAAAGTGTGCGGGAACGAAATATTATCTCATCGAGCGTGCGCGAAATAAATATAAAGGAGCTGAAGGCTTTTTATCGTATTGTTGCACCCTAAAAGCTCTATGAAAAAGAGATTATCAACTGTTCATACGTTTTCATCCGAAGTGATGACTCACACGCATCGGTGGTGCGCAGGTCGTTGCACAAAATGGCCGCCGGCATGGCAGCAGTTCTAACCTCGCAACTAATTAACTAATCGTCGAAGCGTACTTTTCATTTATTCGGGTCAAATACGTCAACATTTGTTTAAATGAAAGTGTTCTAAAAAATAGTTTCTAGAAAAAAAGAAGATGGTTCTATCCTAACCTCACTTTTTTCAGAACTGCACAATCGTCTGTCTTCAGTATGCAAATATTGAAGAAATTGATCAGACCAGATTTGATCTGGCCTCCTCAAATATTCTCCAAGAGATTGAAGTGAACATCTGAGTATGAGCGAGATGAAACGACAGTGCGATTGCGAAAGATGGCGGAAAAAAGTGTGCGAGAACGAAACATTATCTCATCGAGCGTGCGCGAAATAAATATAAAGGAGCTGAAGGCTTTTTATCGTATTATTGCACCCTAAAAGCTCTCTGAAAAGGAAATTATCAATGTTTTCATCCGATGCGATGACTCACGCGCATCGGTTGTGCGCAGGTCGTTCAGAGTTGCACAAAATGGCCGCCCGAGTGGCAGCAATTCTAACCTCGCAACTATAAGTATCTAATTGTCGAAGCGTACTGTTCATTTATTCGGGTTAAATATGTCAACATTTGTTTAAATAAAAGGTTTCTAAAAAATAGTTTCTAGAAAAAAAGAAGATGGCTCCACCCTAACCTCACTTTTTTCAGAACTGCACAATCGTCTGTCTTCGGTATGCAAATATTGAAGAAATTGATCAGACAAGATTTGATCTGGCCTCCTCAAATATTCTCCAAGAGATGACGGAAAAAAGTGTGCGAGAACGAATCATTATCTCATCGAGCGTGCCCAAAATAAATATAAAGAAGATAAAGCCTTTTTATCGTATTATTATACCCTAAAAGCTCTCTGTAAAAAGAGATTATCAGCTGTTTATACGTCTTCATCCGAAGCGATGACTCCCGCGCATCGTTGGTGCGCAGGTCGTTGCACAAAATGGCCGCCCACGTGGCAGCAGTTCTAACCTCTGCAACTAATTATCTAATCGTCCAGGCACATTTTCGTTTATTCAGGTTAAATATCTCAACATTTATTTAAATAACACTCTTTCTAAAAAATTGATTCTAAACAAAAAAAAAGAAAATGGCTGCGAGAGTAATATTAAGGTACAGATTTGTTTCCCGAAGGAACCAACGACATTTGTACTTCGCTAGACAATCCAGCGATGGCTTTCACCTCCCAAAAAGGGCATAGAATTTCATACAACACGAGGGTCGCGCGAACGAGGCGAGAATCCTCTACGTTTCCTCCCCCCCTCCACCCCCCGCAAGAGCATTTAATATTTAAAAGCGCGCATCTGAAATATGTCGATTCTGGAACATAAATAGCGAGGGTCATTCAGCGTTACGAAATAACAGAGGGCAAAACCCCTGCGTGGCTGTTATACAAGTTCTGGATACGTTAAGGCCCTTCCCTCTTCGCCTGGTTTTATTTCCCTTCATACCAAGCACCTCCATCCCCTTAACCTTTTCTCTATTCACCAAATGATTTATCTCTGCAGTTGCCATCTCGTCGACGAGGTTTACCGCTCGGAATTTGCATTTTTCAACAACACTTGACAATCTAAAATGGTACTTGAAGAACGATCCATTGTTCGATATATTGTTCCTAGATCGATTAATTATAAAGATTATAATCATTAATTCCAAAAATGTAATCAAGCGAATAATTAAAAATCGAAACAAAAAAATAAACAGAAAATAATTTGCGATTCGCAGTAGCTTTAACTTCACCCCGATCGTATGAACCAATGACAAATCTCTCCATCCCCCCTCCACTCCGTCATCGAGCTACCCTTGAACCGAATTTGATATTCGTAAATCTCCGTACCGGTATCGATAAATCAAAACTACCCCGCCTGGTGTTGCCTCGATTCTCAGCTCGACTAAACCATGGAATCAGAGTCATTTCGTATATATAGAAGTCGTCGTGAAAGAAAAATAAATAACTCGAGCGATTTGGCTCCGGGAAGAAAAAAGCGCGCGAGAGGGATGAAAACAAAAAAAAAAGAAAAAGTCACCCTCGCGCTGCTCTCGTCTCGCAACCCTCGGCAGCGCACCGTCTGCAACATCCGCTCGACATCTTCCAGCTCAAAAATTGATTCTCACCCTCTCCATATATCCACTCGCGACCGAGTCAACCCCCCTCGAGCTTCATCCCCTTTCCAACAAACGGAGACACCAAAAGTTTCTCATCGCTCTATTCTGTCGAATTCCAAGCCGGGCGTAAGAATATTATATCTTCGAGTGGGTAACCGAGAACCATGAAACCAAAACCACCCCCTACCACCCCCTCGCTAAGACCGTTGGGAGTTGAAAATTTGGAGAGGATGATTAAAACTCGAAGACGTTTAACTGAGCACGCTTTATACAAAATACAATAACAGAATAAACGTGGAATATTTCTTGGTTCATGGCGGAAGAACTTGTAGCCACGTATCGTTGGACAAATAGCCGCGAGCTTTCGGTCCATTTTGAGAACGCGCCCGAGGCAAGGAAATTGTTGAACCGGGGAAATCATCGTGCCCTTTATTAAAAATCCACCAAGCCCCCACCAGATGCTCTCCTACCATCGAAATAACGTTCCTCGACTCGACCGATGTTCCGCAACGGTGCGTTCTTTTTTTAACTCCACGAGAGACCATCCCTTCGCGCAGGGTTAAGGGTGGCCGGCAAGGCCAACGGTTCCAACATCGATGCAAACCACATTCTTTCGTTTAATTCCCGCGAATTTATAACCGTGCTAGCATGTACCCGGTGGTTGTTACCCCCTCTGCTTGCCCTATACTACCCTGTATAACCCCCTCCAACCCCTACGTACAATACTTTTCAGCCAAGTCCTTTACCCTCCGACGAGAATTGTTCTCGTTGAATTGGAAGAATGTACGTACACATAGAGACATATTTATATATATATATAGAGAGAGAGAGAGAGTGAGAGGGAGAGAATGATATATATATATATATATATGGGGCATTCCACGCCAATCGGCCTATTTGCAACTTTTGCACCTTCGATTTTTTAAAATTTCTTTTCCTTTCAGTCCTGATTAATATTTGCCTTTGTGATTAAGATGAAAAAGGCATCTTTCAGAAAGCGAATATTTTTAGGAATTTATATCTCGTGAATAGCTTGATGAAAAAAATCGAAAAAATTCATGTAAGCGAATTTCAAACAGGACTAATATAAAAAAAACTTTCAGAAAAATCGGAGATGCAAAAGTTTTAAATAGACCGGTTTGGCGTGGAATTCCCCATATATATGTGTAAATAAGTACGTGTGCGTATACTTACGAGCACTTACACACGCAATACCCCACTTTCGCGTCCGGAGATATACAGAAAAGTATTGCTCGCGCGTAATTGGATTCAGGGAAGGATACATCCGTCTACATCGTCCTCTCCTTCGAAATCCTCACGAAACCTTTTGTTTTTTACTCTTCGCGAATATTCACACGCTCTATTTTTTTTTAAGGGATGAAAATAAAAATTCAATTTGTTCGTCTATTTGCGTCCAGTCAGGGTGCTAAGTTTTAGAAAATTGTTATTTCTTGTATAGAGGAAATAATAAATTTGAGAAATTTAAGAAAAAATTAATCAAACCACTAATATTATTTTTATTCGTATAGGGGGTAGGGGGGGGGTGTATTTATGTCAAATTGGGGTGGTTAGTTTTAGAAAGTTATGATTTTCTGTATAGAGGAAATAATAAGTTTGAGAAATTTAAGAAAAAATTAATCAAATCACAAATATTATTTTAATTCGTATAGGGGAGGGGGTGTATTTATGTCAAATTAGGGTGGTTAGTTTTAGAAAGTTATGATTTCCTGTATAGAGAAAATAATAAGTTTGAGAAATTTACGAAAAAATTAATCGACCCACTAATATTATTTTAATTCGTATAGGGGGGGGGGGTGTATTTATGTCAAATTGGGGTGGTTAGTTTTAGAAAGTTATGATTTCCTGTATAGAGAAAGTAATAAGTTTGAGAAATTTACGAAAAAATTAATCGAACCACTAATATTGTTTATATACATACAAGGGGTGTGTTTGTTCTCAAGGGGTATTTTCTTGTATTAGAGGTTAGCAAAGTACATAAAACATTGTAAGAGAGGTGAGAAGGCATCAGTCAGATGTGTAACTGTGGAGAGAAAGCGTGCGGTAAGGATATGGCAAAGATTGGGGTGAAGGGGTGGAGATTGAGGGTGGGAGAAAGGTGGGGGGTGGGGATAAGCGGCACTGGTGCTGAAATAATTAAACCGGCGCAAGTTTTTACGACAAGGTGTTCATTACCGTGGGTAATTAAGACGCCCCTTAACTAGACCCGCTAACCACCCCCGGGGGCGGTAAACCAACTTCTCGGTCGCGGGGGATGCCGCGCTGTGGAAAGACGAGGAGGGTTGGATATCACGAACGGGGGGGAGGGGGGGGGCTTGTCTTTCTGTCTCCCTTCATCTTCTTCTTCGTCTTCTTCTTCTTCTTCTTCTGCTACCTCCACTTTCTCGCATTCTGACTAAAGCACGCCTCTCCCCACCCCACCAACCCCCTGGGCTCGTTCACGCTGCTAGAACGAATAAGGGATGAAACGTGGAACGGGTCCGTGGCTCGAAGTGAACCAAAGGAAAAGTTTGTATAAGCCGTCCGGCTGTTATCGGTGATTATGAGGAGAGGGAGGCCGAACGGTGGAAAAAAAAGAAGAAAAAAAAAGACCGTGTAAACCGTGAGGTACTCAGCCACCTTGAACCCAGAATTTTTTTAATTACCTTTCTTCCTTCCACGCACTTCCGTTGTTTTCTTGGTAACGTTATCCAACGATCGGAACAATCTTTATCCTTCGGAAACATTTTTGTTTCTGTTCAAATAGTTTCATAAAAAATTAATATAAAACTGAAAATAATGCAGAAAAATTGGGGTGAATATTAGGGGTGAAAAAATAGCTGACTCGATGGATGATAATCACGTAAATATCAAGCTCCATTACGCACGTAATTTCGCTTTTAGATCGAAGATTCGGCGAAATCCTTTGACCCTTTGAAAAAGCTGATCTTCGGACCAGGTCCAAAGTACCTTGTACAGGAACTTAGAGGGGAGGAATTAACAAAAGCTCCTTGAGTCCGTATAAATACGTGACCCTTCGTAAATATTTGCTCACATCGTAATAGTCGATTCACAGGATTTCGAGAAGCGAGCCCCCAAATTTGGTATTCACAGAGATTTTCTCGCAAGGTCATCAATTATTTCTCAAATTCGTCGCCATCTTGAACATAAATAACAAAGAAAAATATTTCACAAATTACAAATAAATCACCATAAGTTACTTAAGTCCGCGATGATTTTTGTTGTCGCAATCTGAATTTATGAAAAACCGATGAAAAATGTTGCAGGTCTGCGACGTCGCCGATAGACACCCCCGTTCTCTTTTATACGACCTACCCCGTGGAAGAAACAAGGAGGGGGGGGGGGCGAACGGTCGAAAAGAAAAGAAACGTGAAAACAAGTGAATGCTTTTCCAATCCCTCCTTTTGCCTCAATGAAGAATGGGGACACTCAATCACCCCAAGACAACCATTGAGTGGGGGGTGGGGGGTTGTGCGAGGGGATGAAGTCGCGAGGGAGAGACTCGTGGATGGTCTCGCGTCCGAAACAATACGAAACAAACGGCCTCCCGAGGGCGGATATTAGTTTTTCGATTCCTCGAGCCAGGAGACCGCGGCGTTCTCACCGCGTGGACATAGGGGTGGGAGGCAGGGTCGGGGGTTGCAGAATGCAAAGGCAAACGGGCGAGCCAACACGGTAGAGCGGAGACAGCTAGAGAAAACGCTAGCAACGAAATCAGTATCTCTTTCCCTAACCCCTGACTCACACCCCCCTCCCCCAACCCCTTCAACCCCCTTTACTTTTTTTATCATTCTTTCTTCCCTTCGCAGTTCCGACTCGCTCGAGCATTTTTCTCAGTCATATTTTCCGGCATAGCATTTTCGCATTTATCACTTTTAAAACGCGTCCCTAGCAAGAAAGGGACGCTAGCGTTGGCGTCGATTTCGTTTTTTTTTATAGTTTTTTCGAGCTACGCCGAAAGGGGTAAAGTATCTGTTCCGCGTTTCTGAAAGGGTAGGGACGTAACGTTCCATAGATTTCTGCCGAAGAATCGAAAGAACGTCGCTATCCATTTGCACATTTTTACATTTTGTGCAGCGAAGCCGGCACGGGGGTAAAACTACCCCATTGCTAACGTTATAACTATGAATCCTCGGCGATAACAAACAAGGGATGAAGAACGAGTCTCGATGAATGAGATTCTCGGATTGAAATGAAAAAAAAGAACTCTTACTCCTTTTCCGATATAAAATTTGTCGTTTTACCCTGCGCGATGCGTCCAACCCTTAACGAAGATTTGACCTTGAGTTTCGGTAAAACTCCTTGCACGTCCAAGCCGCGTGCACTCCGGCTTATTAACGAATTAATCGACCGGAGGGTGGAAGCTAAGAGCTGCTCGATGCGAGAATCCTCTCAGGGGTTGATTTCATCGGTGTGCCAAAACACACCCCCGTTAAGCAGTGTCTCTTGCCTGACCGTCGTATATCAAATCCCTGCGTCCCCGCTGGCAGTTAAGCGTCTGAGCAGACCTCGAGTCGACTCGGGCATGGAGTCACACGAGTAATGAATCATCTCGAAGATTTGCGACGGCTGGGAGTTCGGACCAACCCCCACCTGGACCACCATGCGGAGCTTTCATCCTCCAAAAACATTTTCCCTCCCGCAAATATATCACGAGTCATCTCAATCGATCATTATTCCCTTCGGGAACTTCGCCGACCCGAAACTTTTCCTTTTTCTACGATTGAATTATTTCCCAAGGTCGTACATTCTTTCATTCAAGGTCAAATATCCGTTGACCTCTTTCCATACAGCCTGAACGCGATCATTTGTTCTCTCTCGCAAAGAAGCCTCGTTCCTTCTGACCAGTCAATTTCGTCCTAATTGCGTTCTTCGAATTTCAAAGAAGACCCAGCCTCGCACAAAGGGTGGATACGCCGTGTCGGTGAAGAGAGCGAGGATATGGGAGCGAAGGTGGAACCACCCTCGAGTCTCCAGGGTGTTAATATGAATACGCGCGAGGGTGAAACGATATAGACGCAAACGCGAGGCAAGTTTGAGCGTACGGTGGTGAGGATATATACGCAAAATTACCGGGAACCACTTCGAGCCCCGAAGATCCTTCCAAGTGCCCTTAATAATTGCAAACAGAGCCTCCGCGAAAGCCCAACGAGGAGTGGAAGGATTAGGTTCGAGGTGAATCTGTTGGAGCTCCTGATGCCTGCACTGATGGTGTAGAGCTGTTGGACAGGGTTGAAGTGGGATAAGGAAGTTCAGGATTCCACAAACACGTTCTCTTTCCACCGACCAACCCCCGAACTACCCTCTCACCTAGAACTCGCTTTTCCTGCTTAGGTCGTAGCTCCATGCCACATCACGATTAGCCGACGATGATTTCGCTCTCGAAAGGCGAAAGGTGACGAAGCAACCCTCGCTATCCCAACGAACACTCGACTCCCTGCGATCAACCCCTAATCGTTGTTCCAGGAAACATTTTCCTAAAAATTTTGATTTCTTTTTTTAACTTCGAGACGAATTGTTGTGTTCAAGATAGAATGGTGTGGGAGAATCGAAAAGCTCTTACGGGGAAATTCATCGAATTGGGAGAGAGGGAGGTTGATGGATCGAGAAGTAACTACCCCCTTGTAATCAAGTTTAGTGATTTTTAATTCGATCGTGGAAAAGGTACAAGTTTAGGGACGTGGAATATCGGAGTCGAGGGTGTCGCTTGCATTTTTCCTGGATTTGCTACCCTCGCTTCTCGTTTCATCCCCCAAAGCGGTAATAAGCCGGGCCAAGCCTCCATACATCCCGAGAACAGGGTTCTTAATATCCGATTCTCATTGCGTCGTTTTCGTAATTAAATCGGTGACATTGCAATTTTATTTAAACACATAGAAATAATAATGAAATAATTGAACTCCCACTTTTCAAAAAATCGTAAAATTTCATCCCCTTCACAACTTTTTCTACCCTGTATGTGTAAATTCGAATTGAATTGGATTGAATTTTTCCCACGTAAAAGTTTACGCGCAAATCTACAAGTTGTCAAGGTCAAGAAATAATCCAAAGCCAATTTCGAGACACGGGGGTTGTATCGTAAGTTCCGAGGGGTTGAGAACCCCGAGTATTGATACGCGATCAAAGAGCCCCCGGGGCTTTAATTAAACGCGGACCTCTAAGCTCATGGACGATCGACAACACCCAGGGAGAGCAGTCGATTTTCCATTCTCGTCACTCCTCCCTCTCTCTCTCTTTCCCACCCCTATATCCACGTGTACAACATGACCGATATTCATTGCTGTCGTTCCTCCCAGGCGACTTCTTCCCAGACATTCTTCCTCTCACATTCTTCCATGCGTCGTATCAACAATATTTCACCAACCCCTTTCCCACCCCCGTTCCTCGACTCGATTCAACCCCCTACAACCTCGAACGATGGTTTAAAATCAGAGACCAACCGTCGGACGATTTTGATGAAAGCAAGTTGTAGAAACGTTTCATCGAGAATGCCAGAGGGCTGTTTACTCAGTTAGCTCGCCCACTCGAGGGTAGGAAACTTGTGTTTAAATTGCGAGCGAGTCCAAGAAAGGAAATAAAGCTCGAATGACAAAAGGAACAAATTCTCGTAATACACGACGAACTCAATCTCTCTTCGTATCATAAAGATCGAGCACACCCCAATCTACAATAAAAATCCTCCCTCTCAATCATCCCCTATTAAAATTTCACCCCCACCCTCATTCCACATTAACCTCGACAAAACTGTGTCAGAAATCTACGAAATTATCATACCTACGTTACGAATCGTCGTTAAAACCCTTATACCAAATCGTAAAAGCCACTGCTAATTTCCACCCCCCACCCCACCCCCTTGTGAAATTTATCGTACGCGGTCCATTCTACTGGCTGATGCGAATATCGGTTTTCCGCGATAATGCCGAAATCGAAGTCCGTGGAACACCTGGCCAGGTTTATACGTGGAATCAGCGCGTATACACACGTATGTTACGGTCGGTAATAGCAATATACACCGGGATTCGGGGTGTACGGCGTTACGTCGGGCTATATGGCATTGCGCATATGCCGGGCGCGATATGACAAGCGCGCTTGGCACGGGGGCGAGTGACACCCCCCGCGTCAAGAATTCATCCCGGGGAGCGTGAGTGAGGGGTAGGTGGGATCATAATTAACCGAATACCGATACTCACCCATTCCTCGTCCTTGCAACCCCCTCGCACTCACCCATCCAACCCACCCCCCTCGACACACCCCTAACAGCCCGACGGTCACCGCTCTCTCGATCGTGCTCGAACCAATCCCCCTCCCCCTCCTCCCTCCCGATCCACGCGGTCCTCCTCACCTTCATCCCCCTCGTATATAGGTATGAACCATGCAGGCGTCATACTCCCGATCCTACATACCCCGGCTACTACGCGACTCGCATACGTACGTAATTGTTTGCCCTCCCTCCCTTCCAACCTCCAACTACCCTGGGCACTGCCTTCCAATCCAAATTGACCTTACGGATCGGAATATAGTCGGTGCGCGTGGTTAAACCGAAGCTAGTTTCCAAGATATACAGGGATGCAAATAGTTCGACAAAGACGACGATTTAAGGGTAGTTTTTAATTTATCGTCGGAATTATCGATGCGATTAAAAATCTTAGAAAACTTTGTTGTATTCGTTATAAACGAAGGGCAGGAGACGATTGGTTCGATGGATTTATCAAAAAATCGCGAAGAATAGTTGAAAATACAAATTTCCTATTTGGTCCATTCTTGCGGAGGTTGAAAGCCGAGCTTGCGAGAAAAAGCCAGAGCTTTTTTTCCCTCAGCACGCCTGCTGCTGGCCACTCTGGATGTAACATCTGCTATTCCGGAAAGAGTGAAGAAAAAAAGAATGAAGAAGAAGGAGAGACTCGAGGTGCCTTTTGGATCGAGAAGAGAAAAGGGGAAGAGAGAGAGAGAGAGGGTTGCGCGAAGGGTTCTTCGTTTCACGCCGGGTCGCGACGAAGGGGTTTCACGTGCAGACCGGATTCTGAACGCTATCTTACTCTTTCCTTCGTGCACACACGTAGCGCACTTCCACTCGCTCCGACCTTCGCATTTTACGTATATATACGGAGAGAGAAAGGGTGAGAGGGTGAGAAAGAGAAGGAGCGAGAGAGCGAAGGATTCGCTCGTCTCTCGTTCGCGTACGCGAGGATCGCTTTACCTTCCTTCTCGGCTTTTCCCCCGATGTGGCTGTCGTGGCAGAGCCGAACCAAGGAAAGGGGTTAAACATCCCCCTGCCCTCAACCCCCGTAGCCCCTACGACCCCAGGCAACCCCTTTACGGGTGCGCCGGTGGTGGCGGCGGTGTCGTATCTTGGCCTCCGTGGCGCGCCGCTCTATCGACGTACACCCACCCACCTTTTCAACCCTCGAGCCTCACCCCTTTAACGTTCAACCCCCTCCTCCTCACCCCATGCCTCCTACTACCTTATACCACCCTCCATCTTCATCCTTCGTACACCGTCCTTCGTCGCCAGTTTCACTCTGCTTTGTTCCAGCCTAACCCTCTTCGTCTCTCTCACTTGCTTCTGGCCTTGCTTCGTCCATTCTACACACTCTCGAAAAGCCTCACTTTCATCCCTGCTTGCTCGTACCTATCTCTCTCTCTCTCTTTCTCTTCCTCTGTGTAGCTCGTGTTGGCGCGAGACCTCCTTTCAACCGTCTGTACCCCTGGCTTACCTCACCACCACATCTGCACCACCAACGGCAGCCACACTAGCAGCCACCTTCCTGGACCATCCACCGTCCTACAACCCGCTCGTACCATGCACTTCCCAAAGACCACCCCCATAGCGTATTATTTTGGTGCCTCGGTCTATGCACCAACGATAATTATATCGCAAACTGTCTCCCAAACACACGAAGAAAAGTTTACTCGATTGAAAACAAACAAAATCCAATTAAACAATCCCTTCAAACTTTCATCTCCTAACTATCGATACGTCGATCGAAATATTGCTTCAATTTTTTGTATACCTTTTTTGGGCAACTTCTTCGAGATAATATTTCGATCGAAGACTGAAAATAAAAAAAATCGTAAATCTTCTCGATTTTCATCTAAATCAAGGCCAAAATCGTGGTGCGAGAAACGTCCAGTGGTTGAAGGTTGTATCAGCGAGAGGTCCAGAAGCGCCGTAATAGTAGCAGCGGGGAAACTACTACCCGGGGGGGCTTTGACTCTTACGAGGCGCTCGCTTGCTACAGGGAAGAAGATTTAATTAAGCCGGAGCCGATTTATCTCTCTGACAGCTAGAGACGACGACGACCCACCCCCTAACTCACGTCCTTTTGGAAGAGAGACGCTGCGGCCGTGGCGTGCTTCGAGGGCGATCCTCACGGACTGCGATATTTCGCCTCGCGAGTAGTCCACTGTCCCGCTTATATACCCCTCGACAACCCCTCGAAACACGTTCCCACCGCCGTCTCCACACTTTCCAGCTTCCAGGGGTTGAAAAAAGCTCCGAAACCCTTTTTTCGACCATGTCCGGTCGAATAAAAAAAAACAATCATGACAAAAAAAAACAGGTAAGAAAAAAAATTTCCAACCCTTACAGATTTTACGCCAACGTGGCAATAAAATTCTTATCGGCTTTCAACGAGACGTTTTAACTATCCGAGATTCGTTAAAAAATCGTGTTGGAATAAAAATAATGAAAGCAGAACGAAAGAAAAACGTATTCCCGAATTCAAAGTCGTTCGGGTCACCTTGGTCGGTCGAAAGTCGAGATGTATAATGCGTATATATCGTTATAAACCTCGCATCCCTCGGAGTTTGCCGTTACTCCTCGCTTTGAGCCAACAGTGAGACGGTGAGCGTGGGGTTTTGTAGAAGGTGGCGAGTTCGGGGAAGCCTCGCGTAGACGAGAAAGCCGGCGAGCGAGAAAAGGGAGAGAGAGAGAGATGGCGTTGCTCTTAGCCGCGTTAATGCCTTGAGAGGGGAGCGTTAATTAATAATTGCAAGAGGGTTGCTCTCTCCCGATGTTGCTACTACGGCGTTCTCTCTCTCTCTCCCTCTCTCCCTCTCTCTCTGACGCTCTCTGTGCTCTGCGTTCTGACTAGGGAAAGCATCCCCCGCCCCTTCACGAAACCTCCACCAAGAGCGCGAGGCCTGAGACTCATACGTGTTATAACCTCGAAGCGCAACCCTCCGCTCTCTCTCTCTCTCTTCGACACTCATCCCCTACTTACCTCTAGCCTAGTTCTCGCGCGAAGATGATCGAGTTACCCTTTCGCGCGTTGAAAGCGCGCCTGAATATATCGAAGTTTCGAGCTCCTGAAATAGATCGTTACGAGCTTGTTTCCCTTCATTTTTTAAGGGATGAAAAGCTTTCTAAAAAAATATTGTCTTTGATATTTTCTTGAAGTAACAACAAAAATAAAGTACAGGGTGGAAATTTGTGTGTTTTTTTTTTCTGGTTGTTTATTTATTTTTAAGTTTGTAGGAAAGAAGGGGATGAAAATTGGTTGGATCGTTATAATTAATATAAAAAAATAGGAAAGGGGTTGCAAAAATCGAGTCGGAGAGACGAGGGTGCGAGGAGGATCGTGTATATGAGAAAAGCAAGAGACAACGGGAAACCCGTCGCAGTCCTCTTTCGGGACGTTTGCGAAAGCCGCGACGAGGAGGGGGATGAGGGTGGGGAAGCTACTGGCGGTCCGGGCGAACCAGGCGTGCCAGGGTGAGAGCGTGATAAGGATTTATAGTTTAATATCTCGGCGGCGAGGCGAGTCGTCACATTCTCCAACCCCCAACCCCCACCCCTAACCCTCGAAAACTATTATAGTTCGCATTCGCGTTCACTACCAAACACCGCTTCATCCCTTATCTCTCCAACCCCTTGAAGATCGTTCCATTTTTTTTTACACATCGGCACGAGCGAAGTTTCGAAGATCGGTATAAAATGACGGAAACGAGAGGGTTACCACGAATCGGTTCCAAGATTTCCCTTTTTTTTAGATTTACCTACTTCCGGTTGGACAGGGGTAGTTTACGAGTATCGATCCTTCGATCGGATTGAACAAACCTACTGTACATTGACGATTATGTCGAAATGATTGTTTTTTTTCATAGGGGTGGTTTTCATCCCGTTTGCTTAAAGAGAAAAATTACCTACCCCCTTGTTAAAAGAAATGGCTATTGTAACGAAATTGTAAATTCTAGTGATCTAGGCTTGATTTCAATTGTTTAAAGGGATATCGTTAGTGTCTATAGAAGAAAAAACAGAGTTTTACAAACGGACGAATATCTGTACTTTCGTTAAATTTTGTTCGGCTTGGATAGGGGTAGTTTACACGGGTAGATCCTTCGATCAGATTGAACAAGCCTTCTGTACA
>JAPYZT010002376.1:0-16995 GCA_030522965.1 Tryphoninae sp. A BG-2022a
AATTGATAAAATTGATAAAATTGATAAAATTGATAAAATTGATAAAATTGATAAAATTGATAAAATTGATAAAATTGATAAAATTGATAAAATTGATAAGTTTGATAAAATCGATGAAACAAAATAAAAAATAACTCACTCGGCAAGTACACGCTGTTCTCGCTCAAGCGGCGCAACCTGTTCGAGTATCTGACCATACTGTAAATTAGCGAGCACCCAAGCAGCTAGGGGTGCAGCAGCTATAGACGCTCTCTTGGCAGTCTTCTCCTCGAAACTCTCGGGACGTTCCTTTACGAGTTTAGCAACGGCTTCGAGACTCGCTCCAGTACTCCGTCTAGCGTCCCACGTTCTAATCTCATCTTTCACACCCCGTTTTGCAAGGAAAGTTTTCATACTGTTCCAGGACGTGTCGCGGATTCCCATGAGTCGTAGAACACCCTCTAGAACATCGCGAACAGGAGCGGGAGGTGCACGAAGGGAACGTACCTCGGCAAGTGCATCGGCACCGATTCCTGCCACCGCCTGAGCTGCCTGTTCTACCAGAGGTTCAACCTTTCCGAGTTCACCCTCTATATCCGCCTGATCAAAAACCCAATTACTCATTATTATTGATAATTTATAAATTACATTAAGGCCTTATTTATTATCGATGTTGCGATAAATTAATGTCAATTCATTTTTCATCGACAATTGATGAATAGTTGACAAAATTGATAGACGCATCGATACAATAATGGATCAATAATTTGTTTATATCTTTGATGTAATATTTCATGTATAAAAATATTTTTATAATTACTATTAGATTACTTATCAGTTGAAAAATATACGATTCCAAAAATTGTGTTTTATACCTTTCTCCGAGCTAATTCAGCGCTCTCTCGTTCCGTATCAGCCTTCAGAGTGGTCATCTCACCCCTCTGTCCTGTCGCCCCCCTCATAGTCGCAGTTATCTGTTCCAGTGCGGCATTCGCTCTTCCCTTCTCAATTTCAAGTTGTTGACGCTGTTTTGTAGCTTCGTCCTCCAGTTTGCCTACACGCTCTCCAGCCTCCCGCAGTCTGCTAATCCCAGCCTCTAAACTCGACAATTGTTTCTCGACCTCTTCACCCCATTGATTCATTAGCTCCTTCCAGGTGCTTAGGAGCGCCAAAAATCTCGCTGGTGCTTGTTGCTGACGAGGAGCTCGAAGATGCGCCTCTACGAGAGTGTTGAGCCCCGGCGAGATTTCGTTCGAGGGATTTTCCTCATTTCCGGTGAGACGATTGCTCAAGTCTTTAAGGGATGATTCCATCGACCACCATTCGTTCCCTGGAGCCTCGGCTACGAGAACGCAGTGACGCAACAGTCCCGACCGAATCAACCAATCTTTTTTTATTTCGGCGGTGTCGACAATAATGACGACTTGTAACAAACTTCGTAAACCTTTTTGGCAAAAAAAATAGATAATTATTGGGCGGGTCAAAAAGTAATTGATATTCGAAAATCCGGACGTGCGTGCAGATCTATCAGAAAGAAAACGGCGCTTTTTGCCCGAACAAATATTTCTTTCTTTTAATTCATTTTATACAAATTTGTATAATATATTCAGTTATTCATAATAATTTTTAAATCCACTGGAAATTATCTTTGAACAATTGTGGCTCGCTAATTTGACTTACGGTGATAGAGATATTGATCCAAAGTTCCAGCAAAGTCTTCCTTTCTCGCGAGATCGGCAAGGGGTGAAACGAGACCGTCAACTTCTTCAGGACTTAGGAGACCGGGTAATTCACCCCTCGAGACTATAGCACCAGCCAAAATTGCCAATCCTTCTTCCCTAGCGTGATGCTCTTCGAGCAATAACAGGCTTGCCTCACCCTCGATTCCAGCTGCTTGTACCGCCGCCTTCACAGCGGTTCTAGCTCGTCCTAAAGAAGAGCGCAAAAAAAGTCATTCAATCATTCCAATCAATTATTATGCTACAATTAACCTCGGATTTGTAAACCATGACACGTGTTTTCGAAACGAATAAGAAATCATAAACATTTTCGAAACACTCGGTTATACATATAATATTGAACGTATATTTTGTAAAATTAGTTGAAAATCTTTGAAACCGGTGGAAAATCAGGAAAGCCTGTTTCTCTTTCGTGATGAAAAAATCGATTACTACCAGGTCCGGAATCGATGAGTCTCAGAGAAGCGATCGAAGCAGCCAGTTTGGTCGCAGTTTTTCTTCCAGCACCTGGACGCCCTGCAAGGACAACTCCTCGATTGCCACTTCCCAGTGCCCAACTTAAACCTTGAAACAAAATGATGTTTAACATAAGCCATGCTCTTGATCGTCATTCGACTCTACAAATTGAGTCTTTTCATCGATTACCAGAAACTGTTTTCAGTAATTGGGGCGAAATCGATGCTTGCACCGGTTCTCCTTCCCTCGCACATTTCGAAGCGGCATTCTCAATTTCTGTCCTCCAGTCTTCAGCCTCGTACGCTACCAAGCCAACGTTTCCACCCTTCCAGACGTAAACGTCGTTAGTGGAGTCTTTTAGCTCGGGAATTCTTGACAGCATCGTCGAAGCCCATCGTGACTTATCCTTCGACATCAAATGTGGGTAAAACATTCGAAATCCTGCGTTCCAGAGATGACGAGTTAATTCCATCTCGTTTTCGGCAGGTGGATAATATTTCAGAGTGTCTGCCCATAGAGCAAGATCCTTCGGAGTGCAGTGGAACGTTGAATCTCTCGAAGTTGATATTGTCGTTACTGTCTCGGACATCGCGTGTGCCATACGAGAGACCCACGCGTCGGTTGATCCACTTTTTGTCCTTACAGAATTTTTTAAGTGAAGCTCTACTATCGAGACGATGTCCTTTGAACTTGGATAACTGAAGAATATAATTAACAATGAATTATTTACGAACACCGGAATATATGATAATAATAAATAAACTTGTAAGTTTGTGTAACGAATGTTTCTTGAATCGATATCGTCCTTACGGCAAATAATGTGTTGCGAGCAATGCTTCCAATCTGGGATGAAGTTTCGTATTTTCGTCACCGGTACATAAAAGCGTAATTGGCAAATGCGCGAATTCCAGGTCGTCTTCGTGAAAGCCTCCTTCCTGAAGAAGTTCGCGAATAAGTTCCTGTAACATTAATTTTTGTAGAAATATTTATTTTTATTTAAAGTATACATTAAACAATTATTTTTAATTATTATTAAATGACGAAATTTAACTAATAAGACTTTATAAAATATCTCTTTCGATCGCTTGATCACCTGTAAATCCTTCGATGCTAAGTGCAAATCTTCGAGTACCAAGATCAAACTGGACCCATTTCTGGGCTTGTAATTTCTCCCATTGACCGAAGATTCGACACGAATGCAGGCTCGCTTTAATCGCGTCACGAGATCTTGAGGGCCGTAGAGGGATGATCCACGCACGATCGAAGAAGACTCGCCAAATTCGTTGTTTCGTGATGCAAGAACCGCTGAAACCAGACTGCTCTTTCCACAGCTTTGTTCACCACGGATTATCGCTGGATGACCTGCTTCGAGCCACGGTAAAATAGCTGCGAGCGCTCTTTTCACAGGCCCTAAAAGGGAATCGTTATTTCGATTTCGAAAGATAAATTGATACACAAAATTGATTAATATACTTGTAGACAGATTGTTCACTCAGCCAAAAGACAGTCGAGCTTTAGGACCAGTGGAAAAGGTTAATGCATCTTTTCGAACATCGTATATTTTTACTATATCTAAATTTTTGTTATTCAGAAGAGAAACGTACCTGACAACGACACGGGACCATTCTCAGTTGGAATTGACAGGAAAGCGTCGCCAAAAGGCTCTAATCGGTCGATTTCTGGATTATACAGAACTGCGAATGGTTTTTGAGGATCGGGGCACCTTGGATCGATAATTAATAATTAATAATCAGTTATTGTCGCAATAGATCACTTCCGATAGTATCGACAATTTTAAACAACGACATAAGTCATATAAACCTTTGTACACTCACCAAGAATCGGTGCTTTGATAAATAATTCGTGCTATTTGATCTCGTGATTCGCTATCGCCTACTTGACCGCAAAGCGATGCCAACAAAGCATGGGTGGCAAGATTTTGAGTGGTGCATTTTCTCAAATGAATCAGACTCGCTTCGATCAAGCCAAATGCGGATGTTTGTTCACCGATAGTTTTCAAAATTATCTCGATGATTTTGCAGATATGAGAATTTGCGATACTCGAAGCGATTGACGACAGGTTTTCGAGCTTGGATGGTAGAAGGAGAGACGAGGGTGACGTTGGGCCCAGATGAATCACGCCAAGACGCGATACCGTTGCTGGACTTGCTCCGGCTAATTTGTGGGTCTCGAAGATAAATCTGAATATACAGGGTAAATTTCATAAGATGTAACAGGCTTTATTCTAAGGTAGATGGAATCATTATAAACAAAAGTTGCAAATATACATTAGGGATATATTCAATAGTTTACGAGATATAAATGTTTCAAGTTGGTCCAATTAGAGCGTACCGAGAAGCGTTAGAGCCGCCCACTCCTGCCCTTGCCTTAGAGATAGCACAGTGCAGGGCATTACATTTGAGGTTGCAAAATTCAGAGCAGTCAATTTTATTTATTATATTATTATGTAGTCATTTTTATTTATCGGGTATTGACTGCTAGGGCGGGAAGTGGGCGGCTCCAATGCTTCTCGGCGCGCTCTGATTGGACCAACTTAAAAAATCTCGTAAACTATTACGAATATCCCTAATGTATATTTGCAACTTTTGTTTGTAATGATCTCATCTATCTTAGAATAAAGCCTGTTATATCTTATGAAATTTACCCTGTATATATCGAATTCATATGAATTCGAGAATAATATATTACTTTTATCAAGAATTAATCATTTTTTTATAATCAATGTTGGGAAATATCTAATGATATTGAAATAAGATCTGTCATTCAATACCTTACACCACTACCCAGACGAATGCCAACACCACTGGGCAACGTCAGTAAGCGATTGTCATCGAGAGCTGAATTTAGTGCCTCGGCCCATCCAGGTTCTACATCACCGTCGAGAACGAGCCAAGTCGAGGAGTCACCCGCCATCGATATTGCACTCGATAAAAGTCCTTCCTTCCACTCCCTGTGATAATTCACAGATAATAAAAACAATCCAAGATTCAGAATAATTATTCAATTTAGAAGTATCCCTCTAATTCCAACATTTTTCAAAAGTAAATTATTTCTTAAACTTTTTACGTCAACGAAATTTATCGAATATTTTGTTGTTGTTAATTTCTAAATTATTTTGTTCAATCTTTCACTATTTTAAAGCAATCTTTCGAACCTCGTTCGAGGGTCGACTTTTCCCAAAAGTTTCGATTTCGGTATCGCTCCCGGATAAATAAGAAATTGTTTCACCGGTTCGCCAATCTTGCTCAAGCTCTCGGACAGAATTTTCCTCATCAAGCTCTTTCCACTTCCAGGTGGCCCGACTATAGCTACGCCAGTTCTACTTTGAAGTTGTCCATAAAGTTGAAGGCATCTGTTAACAACATCGTCTCTAAGACCCATCGAGTCACAAATTTCATTCAAGCTTTTTCGTAAATCCTGTCGCGTTGTGGAATTTCCCAAGGACGAAAGAGAATCGACTTTCGGAAATACGTCATTAAGAAGGCCGATGAATTTTTCGTTATCTTCGTCAATCAGTTTCGGCAAGGTAGAGACTCGTATGGCGATGAGAAGACGCTCAGTCTCGTTCAATTTGGTGGATTCGGATGAGTCATCGAATCCCGAGGGAATTGCATCGAGAACGGAACGAAGGGCTCTGAGACCCCAATCGTAATGGGCTTGCTTCGAGAGCAACTTTTCCGATATATCGAGAGTCTCGACTAATTGATTCGCGAGACTCGGAGCTTCGAGAAAACCTTCGCATTCCAACAAAGCTCTAACGATATCGCATCTATCCGGATGCGCCATTCCAATCGGACGAAACAATCTCGCCAACGAATCCGGCAATTTGTGTCTACCTCCGTAATCGCTATCTGCAGGATTCATCGTTATGAAGACACAGCAGTGAGGGTCTAATCTCACGCTCGATTCACCGAGTTGAACAGAACTCGAGGCGTCCCTGACAGCTTCTTGAAGAGGACGTACGAGCATCGCGACTGCACTAAGCGTCTCTTCCTCGAGACGATTAAACTCATCGAAACAACCCCATGCACCAGCCTGAGCGAGTCCTCCGAGAATTCTTCGCATACTCCCAGCGTCCATTCCTGAAGAAATTGACAAATTATCGTTCGTATTTTCGAGAGGATTTCGAAAAAAAGTGCAACTGTTGTAGATTTTTAAGACTGTGATAAAAAATATATATAGTTTGGTCTCAAAACATTATTGCATTTTTATTTTGAGATTTAGAGGATTTGCGTTGAAATGGTACGAACCTTCGTCACAGTTAAAAACCAACACGAGCCTGCCGAGAATCGCAGCGAGTGCTTTTACACTCTCGGTTTTTCCAGTGCCGGCTGGACCTGTTGGACTTCCTCCTAGGCCAAGTTTCATGGCTTGGGTAAGAGCCAGAAAACATTTTTCGGTCAAGGGCGTACGGACGAGACTTAGGGCAGCACCCTGATATTCGAAGCGATAGGGAAACTCAGCACCCCCGCAGCGAATTACCGGACCCTGAGACTGAGATATTTATTTGCTTTAATCGATTGAAGAAGAGCACTTCTTTAAATTCATTCGTTAAGAGTCAGTGTTACATTTGACAAGCGATTCGAAAATGCGATTCGTATTCTCTTTGAAATCGAGCTACCGATCGCACTCAAATTTTGAAGGAATCTAGAGAATTATGACAAAAAGTGGCTAAACATTGTATTTTGCCAAAATTGTTGTTATAATTCTCTAAATACTCTGAAAACTGTAACGCCCAGTGCTGGAGAAATTACGGATGACGTTTTCGAATCACTCGTCGCCTACAACACTATTGTCCAAATTTAAGAAAGAAAAACATTTAGAGCCACTTTTTGCCATAATTTTCTGGTGTCCCCAACATTTTAACATGATTGGTTGCTCAGTATCGGAGAAGTTACGAATCGCGTTTTCGAATCGCTTTTCGCCTGTAACACTGATTCTTAAAAGCCAATGGTTACATACGTCGAGCGATTTGAAAACGCGATTCATACTATCTTCGGAACTGAGCAACGAATCGCGTTAAAGTTTTGAAGGCATCTAGAAAATTATGGCAAAAAGTGCTTAAACGTTGTATTTTTCTAAAATTGTTGCTATAATTCTCTAGATAGCATCAAAACTTTAACGGTCAGTGCCGGATAAAGTTTCCGCATAGCTTTTTCAAATCATTCGTCGCCCGCAACACTATTGTCAAAATTTTGGGAAAAAACATTTAAAGCCACTTTTCGCCATAATTCTCTAGGTACCCTCAAAATTTTAACGCGATTTTTTGCTTAGTGCCGTAGAAATTATGAATCGCGTTTTCGAATCGCTAGTCGCTTGTAACGTTGACTCTTAAACATCAAAGGCTACTATAAAATACGCTAATGCAACGCCGAGAATTTAATTTAGTAACAAGATTAAAAATTATAGTGTCATGAAATGAATCGATCAACAATATAAAACAACTTGATCAATTGGATTTTTGATAAATCTCAAATTTATTTAGTCTCTTTTTTATGCACTTACACTTTTATAACTTCTAAGTTGTCTGCTCCAAGTCCACGACGTGTTTTCCCGATTCTCGATCGCCTTCAGCAGAGTTCTAGCAACGCCGAGATGATGAACAGTGTCCAATAGAAGAGCACGTGCTTTCAAGGCAGTCAGACGATCACCAGCGTCTTCGAGACCTCGAAATCTTGCTCTCTGAGTCTCTAAAAATTCTACCAAATTTTTCAAGCTCGTCGAGCCTTCCTTCAAAGCTGTTTCACACCGTTCGGTGAAATGAATTCGTTCCGAGAGAAGAAGAACCTGAAATCAAATCGTTAAGAAAATCGCAGTTTCTAAAGACTTTTCATTTTTTATTTTTTTTTATCTCATTCTTATTATTAATTATTTATTATATTTTCCAACCTGAGCTGGGTATAGCGAAAGTTCCGGTGCCGTATCAGCTAGACACTTTTCCAAACTCTGCGAAAGTGCGACTCTCACGCCATTCTCGAGGCTAGCGAGCCATTGTGGCAAAGCTTCCGTGAGATCGATCGGTTGAGGAAGATTCAATATTTCGCCTTCTGGTGACACGACGGCCTTCAATTCGTCATTTTCTCTGACGGTTGAGCCGATACCCTGATACAGTTTTGGCAAATGGGCGTCTAGACCACCACCACTGCCGGACACGAGCTCCAAAAGGTCCTCGTCGCTTAGAAAATATAGTCGAGGATAGGCCGATCTTTTTTCCTACAATTTAACTCATTATGTGTGTGACATTTAATTTTTTTAACGAGAAAAAAAAGTTATGAAGATATGTCTTCCTAGATCTACGTTTTTTAAGATTTTAGGATTTGATTCGACAAAGTTTAAATAAACATAAATTTTCAAATGATAATTGATTGATTGATAAATCTGTGTGTATATGTAGCGGTATCAAAAGTGTATAAGTAACATTTTCCTATCGGTCACCTCGAGGAATTCGTCCAAACTTCTCTGGCACCGGTCCAGAAGATCTTTGAGACTCAACAGTGCCGGAAGTGGCAGTCGTCTCAAAGAAGGAACTCGGGGATCTCTAGCAACTTCTCCCATAAGATATCTAGTAAAGAATTTAAAAAATATCATTATTTATTATCTAAACAAAGATTTCATATCACTTTTGATTATTTGCGATACGATTAACATTTTTCCCAATAGGAAATCTTAATTACGAATAATCAACATGATTACTTTTCCAAAAAAAATCATTTTTAGCGATATGTTTTTTACCTAAATTCTTTATCAGCCCTCGACCATCGTCCCGAGTCATTAGGGGCTGCGCCACTACCGTAAACGGGCTCGAGATAAACCCATTTTCTCTGAAGCGTACTAAGCGCTTTTATACGATCCTCGAGCTCGAACATAGCCGTTTCGCATCTCGCAGCTCTGCCTGCAAATCTCTCGTAACCGGAAGCTCCTTTGGCACCTTCCAGAATGAGTTTGAGTTCTCCAGCTCGTGCTAACAATTCACCGTATTCGCCAACTAGTTGAATAGGAGCGTTTTTGCTATCCTTGGATTCCAGGAGTTGCAGAGACGCTGTTGCTTCCCATGATTCGAGCTCAACGAGAGCCTGACGAATTCCACTCTCGGCAACAGCTCGTTTCGTTATTTCCTGTTTAATCAAATACTTCGATGATTTTCAAAGATGTAACTGTTCTTTTTTAAAAAAATCAACCGCCCGAAGAAAACTTAACCCTTTTTAATGAAAAATAAGATCGGAGTTGAGAAATATAAAAATGAGGAAATCAAACAATAGAAATTTCGTCAGATTAAATGCAAAAATAATGCTGAAGAGATTGACCTTGACACGATCGGCATTATCGCGTATCATTTTCGAGCTCTTCAGCAAGTGTCCAAGGGTGATATCCCGGCTATTCGTGACACTATCGAGTCCCAGAATCGTTTTCAATTCCGCCCAATGTTCTTCGGCAAGTTCGTCACCTCGAAGAAGTTGAATCCATTCGATATCAGCCCTGATTTCATGAATTTTCTTTCCCACAAAAGTGTCAATCGTGATGCTTGAATCTTTCGTTTTCTCTACTACAACGTCGTCAGAAATATCTTCATCTTTTATTCGCGTTTGAATTCTCGTTTCCCAAGAGTCCAGCCAGTCATGAAGTCTCGGCAGTCTCCTTCTAGCCACGCTCCACTCTTCGGTAATTTGATTATCGAGTTCTTTGATAAATTCAGCCTGAAAACGGCAGTTAGATTCCTCCGCTTCCAGTTGGGCCTCTAAACGTCTTGTCACTTCAGGATCGTCCTGAAGGACATCGGAAAGATTTAGCTCGAGTCTTTGACAGTCCGAATTTAAAATTTCCCTCTGCTCCTTCATAGTTTTCCAACGTTCTCTCATCGTACCAATCCAATCGAGAGTCATCACATCGGGCTTGACCGACCACTTTGCTTCCCAACGTTCTTTTTCGTCCTGCAACGCGACCGCGCGATGACGAAGATTTACTTTTGCATCCTCGAGTTGACGTGCCACGACACTCTGGTGTCGTTCCAAACGTTCCGAGAGTCCTTCCCAAGCCGCGTGTGCTCCAGAAATCCCTAAATCCAATAAATCGATACACTTGAATATTAAGGGGGTAAACCACTCTGGAGGCCGAAAAATGTGGCAAACTTTGGGATTTTTTTTTCAAAGGAACTAAACAACATATCGAAATTCTATGAATAGGTCCTTATTATATAAGTATTAAGGACTGTTTATAAATTTCATCAAAGCTATACTAAACAAATGGGCGGCATTTTTCTAGCTGCGTATTTTCTTGTTCATTACTGTCTGGCTGAACCCGTAACTACTGCAATTTCAAAGCTACAATAATGAAGCAAAAATAATTTCATGTATGATAACAGCTTCGATGTTACATAGGATTTCCTTTTTATATTGCATAGTTCAAATGTTCTTAACAATTTTCGTACATTTTTTTGCGTTTTATCGAAATTTTTGTTAAACAACACGCCATTTTTGCAAAAATCAATTTTATAAAAAAATCCTACGTAGTCTCGAAGTTGTTATCATACTATATCGAATATTTTTTGGTTCATTATTGTAGCTTTGAAATTGCAGCAGTTGTGGGTTCGGCCAGACAGCAATGAAAAAGAAAAGACGCAGCTGGGAAAATGTTGGGAAGCAGCCAATTTGTTTAATACAATTCTGATAAAATTCGTAAATAGTACTCAATACTTGTGTAATAAGGACCTTCGATATGTTGTTTAGTTTCATTGAAAAAAAATCCCAAAGATTGCTATATGTTTCTGCCTCTAGAGTAGCTTAGCCCCTTAAGTAATTAATAATTGATAATTGTTATTTGCCATTTTCATTTTGATCGTTTTCTTTTTCCAAATTGTTTACGCGAAAGCTTCGCTATGTTATGAGATTATGTGAATTTCAATTTAGTTTTACCGTCGAGTTTCTCCCTCGTCCACGCAGCCAGAACCCTCGCAAATCCCGCGACTGCCTCGAGCTCTTCGGCCATTTTCGAAGATTCGCGTTGTATGCGGGTATGAACCTCGTAAGCCAGACCAACTTCCTCGATATTACGAGGACGATGGTCCAAGTCTCTTGCAGCTGTCGATAAAAAATCGACAACCTCTACGAGTCTCGAGGAAGCTTCGGCTCGTAGATCGGAGGACAAACGATCCCAGTATCTGCGCGATGCTGATTCCAGATCGTTTCTCGTTGTTGCCGTATCGATGGTTATGCACCAAATTTTTACTTCGCCCCCTCGTAATTTCCCAACCTGCGTAGGTGTAAAAAACAATTTCGCACCGATAACAATTTAAATTCGAATTGTAAACAAATTGGCGGAACATTGAGTTTTTGTAGTTGTTATTTTTAGTTCCGATGAATGTTGTACCTCTTGAGCCCACTGTTTCGCATCTTTGAAGGCTCGTTCCCATTCCTGAGGAGATTTTCCCTTCAGCCTAAATAAAACGATAAGCGTTAATTGTTATTTTCAATTAAATTATAATAATCGTCGTACCTTTCTCCGACATCGATTTTTGCTGGAGCTGCGAGAGTAATCCATTTAACCCGAACACTTTCGATAGCGGCTAGAGCAACTTCGGCCTCTTTGTAAACGCCGCCATAGAGATAAGCGCTTCTGTTGACGAGACCGCCGAATTGCCCATCGGCAGGATCCCCTACACCTCGAAAATTCGTTGGTATTGCGAGAAAGCGACGAAGTCCCGAATATAACTTTGCCCGTATTTCTTCGAGGGGTGGTCGCCATTGAAGATGAGCATCGCGAAAGATTAGTTCGACCCTTATTTCTGGCAGTTTCCTCGTAAGCGCCGGGAGTGCCGCACTAAGAACAAAAATCAATTAATCAGTCATTCGTTCAGGCAAAAATCATTAATTCAATCAAATTAATCATTCATTTGTTCAATCGCTCAATCACTATTTCTTTCAATTATTTAATCCACTTCTAAGAAAATCGGTTATTCAATAGTTCTGTATCAACTCTTCGATCCATTAATCAATCGATCGTTCTAGCAGACCATTAATTAACCACTAGTCTTTACATCAATCAATAAATTACTGAATAAACGAATTAATCGACTAATTAATACATCGATTAATTGATAAATTAAGGGGATCATTCAAGAGGCCGAAAATTATAATAAATTTTACCATTTTTTCCAAAGAAACTAAATAACATATCGAAATTGGGTAAGAAGGTCCTTCTTATACAAGTATTAATTGAGCGCTGTTTATAAATTATATCAGAATTGTACTAAATAAAATGACGGAATTTTCCCAGCTACGCCTTTTCTTTTTCATTGCTGCTTCGCTGAACCCCGCTGCAATTTCAAAGCTACAATAATAAAATTTAAAAAAAACGCTATAGTATGATAACAGCTTCGATACGACGTAGGATTTTTTTTATATTGCATAGTTCAAATGTTATTAACAATTTTCGTGCATTTTTTAACATTTTTGCGAAATTGTTGTTCAACAACACGCCACTTTTGCAAAAATCAATTTTATAAAAAAATCCTACGTAGTCTCGAAGCTGTTATCATACTATATCGAATATTTTTTGGTTCATTATTGTAGCTTTGAAATTGCAGCAGTTATGAGTTCACTCAGGTAGCAATGAAAAAGAAAAAACGCAGCTGAGAAAATGCTGGTAAGCCGTCATTTTACTTAGTACTCCAATGAAATTTATGAACAGTGTTCAATACTTGTATAATGAGTACGTTTTTATTGAATTTCGATATACTGTTTAGGTCCCTTGAAAAAAATCCCAAATGTTGGTATATTTCTTGGCCTTTAGAGTGATTTACCCCCTTAATAAATTCATCGATCAATCAACAAAAGAGAAACCCAAAATAAATAAAAAAAATACACGCTCTTACCGATACGCGACGCCAAGAACTTTCAAAAGCTGTCGATCCCAATGGAGTTTCCAAGCTTTCGTATTTCCATATTCTTTTTCGACTCCCTCGACGATCGTACGAATATTTCTCAACGCTTCCTTCCAAGCTCCCTGACTACCGACAAGATTGACGATCTCCCCCTTAAGGAGACCGGCAACCAAGTCGCGGAGAATCGCGTGCTTCGCAGCGAGCTCGGAATTTTGCCGCGCAAATTTTCTCACTAGTTCTCGAAGATGATTGGTGTAAGTATCCACGGCATGTGGGTCAGACCAAATGACTCCCGACTGTTCGCGTACCGCTCGAGCAAGTTCGAGGGCTGTCGCGAGCATCAGAGGTCTCTGCGATGGAACCATTCGATCGCCGATCGTATTGTGAAAAGTTGCGACTTGCTGGAGAGCCCGAGCCCGACCAGCCAGAGCTCCTGCTCGTTCCACAAGATCGCGAACCTCGCGGGGCACCTCGACGCCCTGACCGGCCAAAGCTCGTGCTTCTTTCACCAGAGTCATCAGTCTCGGATCGTAATTCACTCGCATCATGCTCGAACCCGTCAGCTCGACGACTGCCGAATCCGCACCGAGACTCAATTCTTTAGTCTCGATCGCGGCCTTTGTCTCGTTTACCTGTAAAATTGTGTCAGAGATGTTCAGGTAGAACCGATTCTTTATAAAAAATGCTTTACGAAAAATATATCTTTTTTATCGACGTTGCAATCAGATATTTTCAGGGGCTACGGCTCACCAACGGATGTATAAATTCGATTTATTATTGAGAATTTTAATACGTCGTTAGCTTTGATCATTTGACACGAAATATTGATCGTCTATCGAGGGAAAATTTCAATTGCTATGTTTTTAAGTGAAGGTAGATGCCTCGTAATTCATTTATATAGTTTGTAGATTTTTTATATCAATAAATAAATTAATTAATTGCTTAGGTAATATATTTATCTCATAATCTGTATAATTGAAATTAAAAATTGAATTTAAAAAAAAATCATACCCACGACTCAACGAGACTCCTGCGTTTTCTCTCCACGTCTTTCGAAGCGATCGAGATTTTCTGATAAGTTTCGGTATAGCCGGGAAGATCAGTCAGTAATTCATTGGTCAACTTTTCGAGTATTTCAAGACGCATTTCTGCAGCTCTTGCCGATTGCACTTCTTGAAGTATACGGGGAGTGTCTAAGAGATTGCCGGTGTCCGGCCCAGCTTGGCACGAATCAACGAGATCACCGATCGCCGCTAGCAAAGATTCTCGTTCGCTTCTAAGAGCTCGTCTTAGACCTTCCCGCTTTAATAACTCGACGTATCGTTGAAATTCAGCCGCAAGAGCTGTCGGATTTCGCGCTCCGGAGATTTGCTTTCTCAGCTTCTCTGTCACCTTTTCTTCAGCCGGAGTCAAACTGTCCTCGAAACGATGCTTCAATCTTTCCCATTCGACGTCTTTGCCGTCTTCCCCGAGACCGACTATAATTCATTTAAATATAAATATTTGATTAAACGCCAGTTCATTAACGATCGATTCATTCAATTAGAGCAAACGATTATACGAAATTAATTAAAATTTTTTAAACATTCCAAAATTAACCTCTCAAGTCGTCGAAACTTTGTAAAAGAGCGTCTGTGCCGAGCGCCGAACGCTCGCTGGGAGTCAAAAGTCTCGTCAGCTGACGATGCTGAGCACGAATTTCGGCGGTTTGTCTACACGATTTATGATCAATCGTTATGAAAGAAAATTTGAGATAAATAAATCTTTTATTTCGTAATATCGCTAGAAGAAATGTTCATTTACCTCAATCTGTTGCCAAACTTGGCACATCTGGCCGGATGGTAAGAACTTCCTTTCCAAGGATGAAGCGACTGATGAGGCCAAAATAATCCCGTTAATCTCTCGCAAACGTTTACCCATTTCTCACATACCGTGGCTGCGGTCGCTACAGCTTCATCTCTTGCTCGAGAGTCGGTGGTACGTACCTGGCAAATTTTCGTCAAATGGTCATAATTGACATTGACTCGATATTCCATAAAAATTTACGTAATAATTAATTAATGAGTTTGATCAATTATGAATAAAATGAAGAGGAAACATTTTGAAAACGTTACATGATAGAATTTAGTTCAAATAATATTCAATAATGTCTACATAAAATTAATACGATTTTATGGATGGCTTCTACACTCGGATTTGTTTGACAAAATATAAAATTGAACCTCGTCGAGCAGAGCTTGAACTAGCCGCACAATTTCGTTTCCAACGATATCCAGTAAAGATCGCATTCTTTCTTCGTTGTAAGCAGGTCCATCGAGTTTCCAAATGTCATCGATGTATCCTGAGACTGTTTCTAGGACTTCTTCAATACCGATCAAACCATCCCTGAATTATTGATATGAGTAGTTAATGATACAATTGAATTAATATTATTGTATACGTTAATTTATTTCCGACTTAATGCGGTTCGACATATTGCAGCGTCAAAAAATGCATTTAAAATTTCTTTTTCTGAAAGTACATGTCTTTCTTGAAATTCTGAGCAGTCAAAGTATGTTAAATAATTTTGTTCGTGTCTCGATTTTAATCGTGTCTCCTGAAAATTTATGTTTTTCACCTGCAATGTACCTTTTTTCGAAATCTACTCATCGTATCGGCATATTTTTCTTTTGACGTAACCAGTAAATCCAAACAAAGGATAGGTCGAGCCATTTTTTTGAAAAATCGATTCGGACCCGAGTAAAATATGTTTGAAGGTAAAAAGAACGTGGTCAAAAATTTTAATAGAATTTCAAAACGATGTCAGAAAATTCTAAAACAAAATATCGAAAAAATGGCTCGAGACATTATTTCTAAAACTTAAAAGGTACATCGAAAATAGGCATGCTTTCGAACCAATGTTTTTCAACTTTCAACCGGTCCCAAAATTGTTCTATTTCGAATATCCTCTAAAATCCTACATAGAATTATCAATAAAGTCTTTCTGAAGAAAACTAAAAAAATCATTGAAAAATGTTGAATATTTTTGAAGAAATCTCAATTTGAAGCAAAGAAGATCAGATCGGGGCTTCCGAATATATCGAACCTCCTTAAGGTAGTCTCATCGGTAGGGGGGATTAAAATTTTATTCCCGTTTTTCCTTACATTCCAAGTGGATCGAGCGTTCATTAAGAAAAGTTATTGCAAATCGTGTAAAGAACAATGTACTCAAAATTCAAATTGGTCCTACATAAAGTTTATTTGTTATTTAATAAACAAAATCATGATTTTTTCCTATAAGATTTACTATAAAAACTAATTGAAGCATCTTCGTTGTCATATAAAAATGTGTTAGAGAATTGAACACGTTTCATCGACCAAATAATCGAGATGCAAATTGTATAATGTTGCGATATTTAACATGGGCTCGTAAGGGAAATTACGAAAAATGACGATTTTCAAGAATAAATTTCGTGACTTTTGAGTCGATAAAGACCCCTGCAATTTTACACACACGTACATACGACATCAAAGAACGTTTCTGCAAATTTTCAGTAAAATCTAACGAAAACGCCATAACGATAGGACACACCTTAATGAAAACAGACAGACACGCAATGGATTTTAAATGAAGGAACGTTATCAAAGCTACCTCGACGATGCAGCGCTCTCAAGTTCTAGACGAATATTTTTCATAATTTCCTCAGCTTCTTCGGCGATTCTCCGATCGTGTGACTTTTTAGCATCGTCTCGTTTACGTTGCCATAGGATTTCTTCCTCGTGTATCGACGAAGAAGCTTTCGGTCCGAGGATGTCCTCTTCGAGGCGTTTCAGGCACGAAGCATTAACACCGGAAGATTGAAGTGTCGGCGCCCAAACTTGTCTGAGTGACTCGATCAAAGCCGAACCACTGACTCTTGGTCCTCCGGTTGTAGCTACTTGTAC
>JAPYZT010002377.1:0-15930 GCA_030522965.1 Tryphoninae sp. A BG-2022a
AATACAGCCAACCGATAAGGTTGATGAATCTATACGGCCAACCGATCAGGTTGATGACTCAATATACAGCCAACCGACAAGGTTGATGAAACTAAACACGAGACTGCAATGACGCACGCGAAAAACCTTTAATAGTAAAATCATATCTGTATTTACATGTGCATAATAACATAATCGCATCAACATGGGTTTTTATGCCTTCGGGCTTTTCCCATACGAACCAATAAAAACATTACATTTCACGGCTCAATTATCGTGAGTTTTTAATAAAAAATCATATCATAATTTAATCCTTATCACTTGATCCAAAACCCAAAATAAAACTACGAGGTGACTTCGCATTTGAAAGAGCTTCGACAATACATACGCATCCAGTTCTTTGTGTATGCCAAAAAATGCATTCTCCTTAGTACTCTTCATCGTTCGTACACGGGTCATACTTACATACGTTCTTTTCACGACAAGTTAAAGTCAAGCGTAGCTGCCATTTTAGATGTACAAAAAGGTATGGAGAGAAAGCGAGCGAGACAGAGAAGTTCAGCTCTGCTCCGAGGTGATATGTGTCAACTCCACAATGCGCGTAGCTCGTGACTAAGTAAATGTTATTTCCGCCTGCGCATAATTGTGAGTTCACGGGAGAAAGGTGCTGACATTAATGTTATGGGAGTAGAGGGTCGAGGGAGGATGGTGTTGACGACGAATACGACGAGGCACAGACACCCATAACCAGTAGTTATAACATTGGAGATCCTGTTCCTGAACAGGACGCGTGAACAAGACACGGCCGCATGATTGCAACAACCTCGACTCTTATTAAACTTATCCATACGTAGCAATTTTATATAAATGGGGAGTATGACTTCTTATTGAAAAATTGTCGGGTATTGTGGAAATAACCCAAATTTCAAGTCATTCTTAACAATGCAGGCACTCGTTCCTATTTTGTAGCTCAAGAGAGCCTTGCCGCCATATGAATCTACATTTGATGAATAAAAACTAATTACCCAAATGGGTGCCGGAATGCGACAGTCGGAATGCCATCGCCACTTCTCGTTCTTAGCACTCGATATACATGGTAGGTCCTTTACACAATTTGAAATTTCATCTTCCGATATACTATTACTTTCTACGGTCTTGAACAAATTTTATGCAAGAATGATATTTCTACGGTCGATTTTTTCTTTTACACAGTTTACACACAAATCTCGTTGATTACGATATTCTAATCAAATAGGTCTATGAAACGCATCGATAAAGTTAATTTTTATTTTTATTGTCGTAATTAAGAATCCATAATTTATACTAAAAGTAATGACCGATGTGTATGTACTAATGAAATGAACATTTTCTCCATAATTTATATTAGGTTCGTTCGATGAAAACATACAATATTATAATAAGTTTTTTACTCGTTGTTGATGAGAAATGGATACTCCACAATTATGCTGACAGCTCCTGTTAAATGAATGCATTGATTTTTTGGATTTGCAATGAGCATCGAAGTAAAGTGAATCTGCAGTCGGTAAATAAGAATCGTTAATTCAAATTAGAACAAAAATTCAGTTCTTATTGTCGCTTATCGTCAATTGATTGTATTACTTGATGATACTTGTATATATAAATTCATGTCTGCTGTATTAACTTGGAACACTATACAGTTAACATTGTGCTTATATGGTGTGAACAAAATGATCGTTACGAGTTCCTGGATCGATCGGTCAATAAAATCTTCTCCCAAAATCTACGGGATTGAATCGAAAAAATTAATGAAATGCCGGAAACAAATCACCAGTTGCCTACAATTTTGTGTCTTCATTTTCCGCATTCGAATTCTCCAAAAGGAAGCCGCTGCGTGAATGATGACGAAGAAAGTGTGCAAGGCACAACTGGCGATAGAATGGAAAGCATATAACATTTTTTTCGTGAATGGTTTCCGCCTCTGCAAGGCGACGAAAAAAGAATGAGCTCAGAATGGGCGACGTCGTAATCTGTATAGCTTAATCCTCACATAAATATGGGGTCTCCTTACTTTGCGACAGAAAGTCCGGCGCTTCGATAATCGGGATCGATACCCTCGCCGAGTCTTCCTTTTCCCAACCTTTGCAGTGAGAGAATCTCATTAATTTTCGTCTTTGTCGCAACTCATTGAGTGCATATATATATATATATATATATATATATATATACAGAGAGAGAGAGAGTGCATATATATATGCGCTGTTCTGTGGATATATATATGCACTCTCTTTATACTGTCAGTATTCACAAGCAGTTTTTGTCTCGTAAAAATATTTTGCATGCCTATAGTTTTGGAGGAAAAACGAAACGTTTTTATTTGAAAGCGTCATAACTATGAATAGAAAATTTTATTGAACATTTATTATTTTATATATCTGATTTTTTAAAATTCAAATAACGATACCTAAATGTTCTTTAGATAGAACGGCGAGAACATTCGCCATTGATTTCTAAGCTGAAAACTGCGTCTATAAAGTCTATAAAAACGAATTGTCCTAGCAGATGATAGATAAACGATACATAGGTACATTTATATTTAAAATAAGCGATTTTAGGAATTTTCGTAATCGGATTTTGTCGTTCCAATAACTTTCTATTCTTCTCGTTCCTGGTGACATTCGAAGCCATTCCGAATCTCTCATTCTTCTCAAACCATACTCGGTCGCATAGCACGCGGGACTATCTGCACGCTTAGAGACTGCGCCTTGTCACTCGCATCGGAGAGATAAGGATTACAGATATATACACGTACATTACCAGTGCTGTACAAGTGATATTGCAGCGAAGGGTATGAATCGATGGGACAGAAAAGGGTAGGTATGGGTGTTGCGTTAATTATTTTCTAGGTGGGTTGTCCCGGGCTGTTTAGACCAGCTTCCAGCCAGAAGAGTCCGTAATCATCCGGAGATGAAAGAGCTGTCGAAGCGTCGAGGAAAACGAAAGGCAGCAACGCCGGCAATGGAGCACAACACAACACCCCGTTGCTTCGACAGAGCCACTCTGCTTTTCACAATGCCACGATTTCCATGCTGTGTTTTGCTTCCATAGGGAAGGGAGTGACGCTAATCCTCGAGCCTATATTTAACACGGTATCCAGCCTTCGTGCATGCTGCTCATTTGCGCATCATCTTCCTTTTCGCCTTTTTAAATTAATCGATCGATCGGATGCTAAATAATGGCATAAGATTCGCTTGATATCAAATAGAGGTCGCTTTATCATAATTAATTATCGAATCCAAACAAACATTAGCTCATTGTCAATAATCGTACGAGCTCAGCCCTTATCCGACATGCTCCATTTTTCCTGAAAATGAAGCAGCGATTGGCGTAGTTCATGTACCTATTTAACATATATCGAATACTGAGTGTCAGAAATACGTTATCGCACTTTGCATCTCAAATTTGGTATTTTACACCTGGTACGTGATATGTGGTAATTGTAATACGCCATGGGGTTTTCTATATTATAAACAAATAATTATACACTTCATTGAGAGACGTACAAACCTTTTTCCGATTGATGAAAAAATTAATTATTGTTTGCAACTGGTCGATTCTTTTCTCCAGGGGATCATACAGATTCGTCGACGTTGGTACTTATATCGAAGATGTTAAATTCGACGATAAGGTTGGTGTTTATTTTTATCACGTTGGTTAACCGTCCACAATATGTGCTACAGATATTTAACGATCAACTTTAATACACCGATGCAACGAACACTTCGTAAAGATATTAGGTCGATTTGAGAGAAACCGTGACATGTCACAATAACATGTTTTTCATTGTGATGATTGTGAGTCTAGATTTTGCAATATGTCATCGTTGACAAATTAACATCGCCTTGTCTTCTTATTTTCCGAAGAAATCTCCTTATTTCGTTTCGTTATTATCGATTGAGATGACGTTGGCATGTAAATATATTCCTCCTAAATAGCGTATTTTTTCAGTTTGTATTTTTTCATTTCCCCGTAGGAAAAATTATGCGCAAAAACACATTTATCCACAGTCGTTTTATGACAAACGTAGGACGATTAACTACCAGAATCGCAATTTTAGCATCAATACACGATGTACAATTTTACGAAATTAAAATCAAAAAGCACTATCGCCATTCAGCCATTAAAAGGAAATTTGGTTGTTGTCAACATATAATGTTGTATGTGTAGGTACATTTATGAGTATCTCCAATATATGTAGATAGGATAGGTATTGTTGATATAAAATGGAAGCGAATAAATGTGGAAAGAAAACGTTGTCGATGTTTATATGCTTAGAGTTTACAAAGCCGTTTCATAGCTTCTGGAGCATTCTAATTATTCACGAAGCGTACCGTTGATCTCGCTCGAAGCAACATACCAGGACCAGAAGCAACACGTTAGGACGCTGGACTTCCAGCTAATAATGGCAGTTCAGCTTGCGGTTAACGTAGGTAGAGAAGCCATGGCCAAGAGGTTTGAGTAATCCCTCTGTGAAAGCTCACCCTTCGCGGGCGAAGTCGAGGGTGACAGCCCGGGTTACTTCACAGAGAGCTATCTCCCCCCTCTCACTTACGACGGTGGCCGAGGTGCTACATCAAACGGAATCATCAAAGGTACATCGACCGAGAACAATAGTTAAATCCCCTTGTTACCCAAGTCTCACATTCTCTCGAAAGATAATCCAAGCAATTGTATATATACAACTCTCTGTGTTCTCCCAAATTAAAGTCACACTTTTCCATGTATAATTACAATGTGCTGTCACTATTATTACACTAAACCCCTTCGCTGGATATTTTATTTAATAAACACAGATGTAACAATAATGTGTAATTGCTAATCGTCCTTAATATACACGAAGGGTGGTTCATTCATGGACTATACTGTATCAAACTGTTCGTGTTCACGTTGAACACAGTTTCTTTCCTTTGGATAATTATCCATTCGATTAAACGCGAATTATTTCATCACGCGAATCGTACGAATGAGCGGAGCAGGTGAAGTAGCTTCATCTTTCAGAAAAATAAAATGGATCCTTTTTGCGTCTAGGTTAATTCTTATATCTCTTATATCCATCCATATTGCTTCACTCCGGTGTTTCGAGTTATTCTTCAATTTAATTTTCTTTGGTTGTACTGTGATCTTCAGGTAGATAATATACTATTCTCATGTTGGCCTTTCAAAAATAGAAGACAAGAGATCATAGTCCTGATAAGTATTATCTATTTATGATAATACATATATTGAAACGGCAAAGCCTTTTTAATAAAATTTTCTTTAGGATTCTGGCTAGAAAAAAAATTAATCGAATCAAACTTCAATGTAAGTGCATAGGTACATTTATTCCAGTATACAATACAGGTATTATACGCGAAGGCTTGAGCCGAGAGTGACTAGTTCGTCGCGACTGATCCGACGATAATTGTTTCGATGGTAGCGCCGCCGTCGTTCTAACGCTGCGTGCGCTGAGTATCGTTGAGCGTTGATTGGCCGGTGCGGAGTAGTTCACCGGTTCACGTGTCGATCGCAGCGCCGGCGTCGCGTTGCTGCGGCTGGATACACCGGTTTCACGCTTCGATGTTCGATGACCGGTGATCAGCTGTCAATTTTCCAAGATGGTGGTGTGTGAAACTGTGCAGTGACTTTCGTGTGCTTTCTTCGAGTTATATTTGGTAAGTTATTCGTTCTTTGTCCGTAATAACGTGTCGTTCGAGTGCCGGAGAGTTAAGTATGAATTACGGATTCTTTATGGCGCTGATAATCTCGATTTTTCTTTTGTTTTGTGAACGTTTTGTTTATCGGCATTCACAGGTGAGTTTTTCCTCAAGCGGCGTTGCTCCTACCGCTGGATATGGTGTTGTCATGGTGAGTATTCTGGTAAGTTGTGCTGAATTTTTTATGAATTACCAACTTCGCGTCTTCCTTACGTCTCACTCTACTGTCGCTTCTTAATGTTTTCCCCGATACTCTCCTGCCTTCTAACAACTTGATCTTCCTCCGGGAGATCTTCAGCGTACCTTTGCAATCAGCGCAACTTAACCGTCTCGGCGAATTCACTTATCCCGGTTTTCACCAGTTACAGTCCTGTGAGAGCGCCCGGTTTTGCCTTCCAAACGATAGCCTAAGATTCCCTCGATTTTGAAGAAATCAAAGAGGCTGACGAGGAAAATGATTTTTCGTCTTCTTCGTCTCTCTTTATATGTCTGTTATCCTTACTCCTCTTGTGGGAAATGTGATATCCCTCTGTCTGTTTCTTGATAAACTACCCTTCTCATGATTCTTATTATTATGTTTCAGGAACGACGCGGGAAGGTTGTCATTTTGAAACACCCGTCTCAACATCCATACATTACATAATACAAATTAGTCGCAGAACTGGAGCTAAGAAAATGAAGTATCATTCCCTTTTTTCAACTAAAACTTAAAAAAAACAGTATCAAGTTTTCATATCGCACACCCAGATCTAAAAGGGGCTAACTCGAAATTTCGATTTTTGTGTTAGCCTACCTAGGGACTCACTGCAAAATCGCGATTTTTGAGCCAGCCCCCTTTAGATCTGGGTGTGCGGTGTGAACACTCGGGAGACCCCTAAGGGTCAACCCCTAGAGGCTAACTCAAAAATTACGATTTTACAGTTAGCCCGTAGATAGGCTAACTCAAAAATCATAATTTCGAGTTAGGCCCCTTTAGATCTGGATGTGCGATATGGAAACTCTCGTCGCAGTGTATTTCCGACAAGTAATCTCTGTAGACGCTTTAACTATTAGAAGGTAACGAGCTTACACTTAAATTTAATTAAATCGATGAAATTACACTTACGAACAAGTTATAACTATTTTTGTATGCGATTGACACTTTTACAATATAGAGGCATGAAAGAAAATGTATTTTCCTTTTTTATCTTATTGCTTGATTTATCTTATTTTGCTTTATCTTAAGATTGTCAACTAATTTATGAAAGTCTTTTTCAAGACGTTGCTGTAAATTAGGATGTTATGACAATATTTACGTGATTAGACATAAAAATGGGTCAGCCTTCGAAAGGATGTCTCATAAGGCCATATTCCTCCGTATACCCCTATTACATATATCTATAGATACGTATGATACCTATACATGGGTGCGAGTACCGATGCCTCTATTTGATACAGAAGCTGAAAACTGTTTGTACGTGGCATATTGCTGTTGCTTCGGTGTACGAGCGAGCAAAAGCTATGTAGGAGAAATCGGCAATGAGAAGACATTCAGGCTGCAAAGAACGGACAGCACGGACGAAGATGGGGTTATCGACGAAGAGACGCGTGTCAAGCGGTAGCGAAACTACTAGCTATCTCTTTCCCCTCCACTCTTTCCCTTGAACCATAACGTGATCTGACCACGACGATATATTATTTTGATGTTTTAATATCGTGTCGTCGTGGTCGTTCGGACAAGACGGCGTCGGAACAGCGCGCGGGGTTTTCGCATTCTCGTCCAGCCAGTTGTCGACAATGCTCTCTTTCTCTTCCAACCCCTCGCTATATATCTTGCCGATATTCCGCTCCCTTCTTTTTCGAATGGTCAGATTCCCCGGATTTACTCGGTCCTATAATACGGGAAGCATCTTGAGATCTCGAGCTCTTCGGGTATCTCTCGATGCCCCAAGCCATTAGGACTTTCGGCAATATCAAGAACAGGTTATCGACCCGACTTGAAATAAAGCCTTAGCCATCTTTGTTCGCGGCAGAGATACGTAGCTTATATCTTCATAACAACGAAATGAGTATGACATGCCAATCGCTTATATAAAACCGAAAGTTATATTTATAAGCTCGCTTATTCACCACTTCCATGCTAGTGGTTGGCGCTCGTTTGCATTCAGTGGACTTAGATTATACGGGAAGCTAGGTCAAGCTCGCATCTCACGTGACCTATCGTAGTCCGCGATGACATAGCTACCATTGCATGATGAACTACGTTGCAAACTAGCAATATACGATAAGTAATCACTGCATAACATAATAATTATCCTGAAACTAATTTAATTTAATCATTAATTTATATTTATTAACATGATTTTCCCATTATGTCAACGTAGATTTGACAAAAGCAAGCTTATCGATAACACAGCCGACCATTATTTTAACAAGGGTTAGATATGTTTGAATAAATTGATATTTCCTTGTGTACGGTTGCAACCGCTGCAGCTGCATCCATAAAATTATAGATTGTCGCGATCTTAATACATTTTTACCATAGCTGCGTATTTGATTTTCAATTATATATGAATTAACATAGGATATTAGTCCTCTTGAAGAGAGACGAAAATTGGATCTTCGTGTGCCGCGCACGAATTGTTGGTTATTGGTACCGGAGAGCGGTCGTACGATAGTATGTACAGCTCGAGTACATAACCCGACAAATTCCTAAAGCACAGGGACGAGAGAATGAGAGAATGAGAGGGTAGTTGAAAAAGTGTGGCGCATTGTTCTCGTCGAAGCGACGAGTCTCGCACCGCGGCAGCGGAGCGATTTAAAGCATGAGCCACGGGGTGCAGGCGTAGCAGGGAGTGAAGTGGGGGTGAGGTCTCGCCCCGATAACGACCGGGATAAATCAGCTCCATGTCCGAACGAGGCGCTGTTCCAAAATCAATAATAATGGGCAGGAGCCATTAGTAAAATTAATAAATTATCCCTCACATTATGTGCATTGTGAGTCGTCGGGCGCGTGGATATAGTATTACGTACGACTACCCTACGACTACCAGCTAGTACTGCTCGATATAGATACCTCGCGCCCCGGAGTAATACGTCGTTAATCATATTAGTGAATAATCCACATCACTAAAACCCAGCAGCCGTTGCTGCTGTTTCTGCTGGCAGAAATATTGTGATGAGTTTGCGGCAGCAAATATAAAAATTGTATTAAATAATCGGCGATCTATCGTTGCGAGATGAACAACTTTTGCCCGTTTTCTTCACCAATATCTCGGATTATATATGAATTACTTTATACCCTGCGACAAACCCGTCGAAAACAATAATATCTCATAAAAATTTAATTATTATTTCTGTAATATCTTCCATGCGTGTCGATATACATTATTTCAGTGCCGATGAAGTAGTATTAGAAATCAAGATCAGATTCGGTAGTTTTATCACGTCTAGTCGTAATCTATTGTACAATGCAAATAATCTGTATCAATGAAAAATGTAAATACGAAGGATATTTCTGGAAAGTTAACCACTCAGATATCGTGCCGTCAATCCGTGAGACAGTCCTAATGGATGTCACGAACTTTATGATCTGCAGCATTGAGGTTTCGAAATATGTTTAATATGGTTTAATTCCATGGGAATCATGTAACCTAGTCGTATTTTAATATAAGATCGTTAGTCGATAACATATAGGTACCTAGTCAGGATCCATTTTAATGTACGGTGCAGGCTAAGTCATCATCCCATTTTTGCAATCCCCGTATCAATCGTTCCTTTTTCGACCCATCCGGAAGATATTATTAAGGGAAGTATGCTTGAGTTTCGATAAAGAATGCAATTGATGAAAGAAATTGATGAAAGCTCTCTCTGTTTTTTTTACAGAAATAGTAGTGCGCTAAGAGAAAGGGAAAGAGCTTTTTTCAGAGATCAACAATACTTGTACGGTTGATCGCATCAAGCTTTGCAGAGAAAATCTCGCGAATCCCAATGAAAACTGCTCATGGACCATTTGTGAGTTTTTACGAATAATCAATACAAGATGTAACGCGTAACAAATATACGTATGTCCCCGGCTGCGGTGTTTGTTTGAACCAAAAGAAGAAGAAAGATATATGGTTCTCACATCAATCTCGTTATATACACGGTATTTGTAAACTATCGAAGCACAAAAATACCTATGGAGTACAAAAAAAGAATTCTTTTTTAATCGTCCTAATTGGCCGAATCGCGGGTTTGAGCCCCGCGCGAATATTTGTTTTCAATTTATTGCTTTGATTCGTATATCTTATGAACATAATTATTAATAAACCAACGACAAAAGCTCAAATTCACTCGATCAATTTTCATCACAGAACAATTAAAAAAACATGTTTTAATTGCCTAGGTAATGTGTGTACCTATTCAGATAATTTACGAATACCCTATATAGATATAGCTATGCGAATCATTATGGCCTTGATATGCAGATAAACCTTCTGCAACAATTTTTTAACAAGTCAATTAAATTCTGGAGTCATATCTTTCATCATGTCGATATGTTGGATCATGCACGGTCGGTAGAAGTACACAAGTCTTGAAACATACATCGATGTAAAATATAATTGATATTATGCACAGGCTAGCAATTAGCAGGTTCTGGTATAAAACCGCTTCGCCGTCCTTGAAATAAAAGAGTACTAATAGTAGTAGTATGTTCAGAACTATTGTTGACAGTAGAAGTTCTGTATTCCCCTCCCCAGTCGTTGTTCCAAATCTGTGTTTAATCATGTTTTAAAGTCGCATTCCAAAGCTTTACAGAGGTTTGTCTCAGGGCATAATTTATGAAACTTCGAAATGATACATACTTTTGAATGTTTCGATCAAAAGTTATCAATACGGTCATGTCATCTGATGACATCGTCAATTCAGTGTTGGTATAACTAATATTCTAATTAGTTGTGTAAGAACAAAGAAAATATCATTATATCCATAAAAAAAAATAGAAAAGTTGCGGACGATGCACGCATCACTCTTTCCCGAATCTCATCCCCCTCCCCCTGTCAATCACGCTCTTTCTCCCGCTTGTCTAGCAGATGTGTCTTGAGCGACGGTAGCCGTAGACTATCTCGACGAATAGTGTTTTTAGTACGGTAACGGACAAACTCTTCCAGCAGAAAAATAAAGGGACACGGTACACTTGATAGTAGAATAGTACGATGGAAGACCGATAGATCACGAAGTGACGTCGCGTATAACAGGATCGTATTGGAGTAGAGCACGCGCATGCCGAGCTGTCGGACGTTGATGGTGGAGGAAGAGCGAGGTCACAGTTGGCTATGTAGGTACTATCCTAGTTCGAATTGTTGTCTCACTCACTCAAACCAAAGCTCTGCAAATTCGAGAAACAGAGACGGGCGGATAGAGAAGCGTCGAGTGTTCGAGTGAGCGAGAGATCGGCGGGAGGGGAGGGTTTCGAACGGGGAGGTGGCGCGAGCGGCGGGGGTCCAGCATTGAAGGGGGCTGGCATGGTCGAGCAGCATTGATACGGCCGGATCACAGCCACCGGACCAATGTATTTTACTGCCTGAGGCTTAGCGCTATCGAGGCACGCAGTCACCCGCCATCACTCCGTGCCCGGTATGTAGTGACGGTAATAGTCTCTATATCATTGGCTCTTGGTAATACCCTAGCCTACACCCCCCTATGTAATGTTCGAAATGAAAATGAATGTATTTCGGATAGCGATAAATACGTGGTCGATCCCTATACCGTACAGGTCACTCTCGCGCCCACTGCCACGTCGATTCGCCAGCATGGACGGTATGAAATGAACAGGTGATCGTAATGGTGCCGGTTCGGTATCGCTGGATCTTTATTATTATCACTGGCAGCAACGTTCCCCGATTCCGTCTGACTAAAGAACGATGCCCGTCATCCACGTTATGGAACAAAAAGTCTGCCGGGCACTGAATTACCCTCCCCGAACATCAAACTATATACTTATTGGGGCTTCGTTCGACGATAACGTACTTGTTACAATTTATATTTCTATCCTGGTTTTCAACAATCCAACTATTTTTTTGGTTTGAGTTATTTGAGAGGCGACTATCCCATGGTATTAATTGATTTTCATTATTTTTAATTATTTTCTCGTGTCGAAACAATACTATTTCGTAAACGAAAAAATTATTAAACGACAAGTTTAGTAACCCTGGCACCGCATATTTCCTATATTTAAAAAGTTTGATTAAAAAAATTAAATATTTCTTGCTATCGTGTGTGTCGGTATGTCGCTACTAATCTCGCTGTTTATAAGATTAACGAATTCGATGAATGTATGGATCGTTCGTATTATATACTTGGTTCATTATTTTGCGATTGTTTTCGCGTTGATGCCTACGAATCGGCGAGTTACATCGGAAAACACCGAAACGAGTATTTTTTGCCATTAGAATGCTATAAAAATGGCAACACGAACGAGACTACAAGAAAGCGCTGTAAATTATGAGAAATACGTTTACTTAGCGTACAGCAACTCTCGTTCTTCCTCTGCCTCACTCCGCCGGGCTGCCACCCGTTTTTCTTTCTCCTTTGCTCTATCTCTAGCCACCCCTTCCTCATCTCTCGCTCTCCATTCGCCCTCGAGATGTCGCGCCTCTAATTTATGTGCGCGGCTACTTCCCGTTTGCGGAGAACGCTCTCGCGTCCCGCTAGACAGCCTGGACGTAGCGCTAGGGTGAAGGTACGCCCCTGGAAGATATCTATGTATCCGTCGCGGCGTCACGACGTCTCACTAAATCTGGTGCTACGTGTCTGAGCGTCGGGGCCACACTATGCACCGCGTGTCCCACCACACCTCACCGTTGGGTAAATCAACCTGAGTTAACTCCGTCTCATCCGACACGCCGTTTCCGGCTCCGCCATTCCCTTCCCCGGCACCGCACTCACCGCTGACAAGGCCCCATTCCACCGACCTCTACCAACTATCTCTACGAGCGTGCGCTTTCGGATCGCAAAAAATAACGGAACGTACCAAATTGTCAGAACATACAAATTATTTTTAGCTCGAATAAACCGCCGATAAACGTCGCAATATTGACTTTCTTCCAACTTGATACATCGCGTACTACCTACAGCATTATTAATTTCCAAATGGTTTACACGCTTTCATACTTTTGCAATTACATTCCAAGTGATGGGCTAAGAAGGTCTAACGAGAAGTTTCGATTCAAACGACATAAAAAATGTGCAAGCTCACATTCTTCGTATAGACACAAATAAAAATCGACCACAAATATCATCCATTACATTTCAGGTGCTATTTTTTAATTAGTCAAAAAATCAACGAATAACAGAGAGTGAAACAAAGATTAGATGAAGGAACACGGATTGTTTCTAAATCAAATATTTAGCAGATTAAACTGAACATGTTTGACCACCACAAGATAAACTGCCAATCCAAGTAAGAAATATTTGGCAGGAAGTTGAATTTTTCAAATAGCATTTTTTTATTGTATCAGTCCTACTATGAGAAGACTTAAATATTTCAGTCTGTACTAGTGGGCACTTATTCTGATTAATAGTACGATTTAGAGCAGCGGCGACACGGAGCATTGAGTATTGAGAAAAATATCGAACGAGGGTACACATAGATCTCGCTGTAAGATTGACCCACGCGTAGCATTACTTCTTGTTAGCCTCGGAGTGGCGCGAACGGGAGCTTTCATTTCTCCTTTCTTGAGCCGACGCAATTCGCAGCTTCCTACTCTCCATTATTCGGCTGATTGTGCCTAGTTAGAGCCACACCATGCTCATCAACCGCGTGCCATTCTCACTTTATCTTCAAATTCTTTGTCCCCCTATTGCATGGGTTAGGAGGGGGAATTTCTCTAAGCAGGTAGAAGATGCGTTCGTTATTCTTAATTCATCTAATTATTGATCTCATAATGTATTAAGTAAAACATGTTGACTATTTCTATACCCAATATTTTTCATCCAAATAACTACAGATTGGTCTCCTCAATGGAATATTTATATCTACAAGTAAAAACAATAATTTCTTTGCGTTGATTACAATTATATGCTAAAAATATTTGTTAAAAACGAAAAGTCAAGCCATTTTCGTTGACCATACAACATGACATTGGAATATGTTATGGAATTTCGAATTGCACGTCAGGTAGTAAACATTGATTTTAGACAGGGTTCATAATTATTTATAATGTTGAGACAACCATAAACGAAATGAGAAATAGGATTGTACGCTGACAAACCTCAAGTATTGACTCAGCCAAGTATTGTCGGAATATAGTTCGACGCGAGGAAGAAATTCAACATTTCCTTACACATTCGAAATAGGTTTCGTGCAATTTGAAAGCGATCGATACGATTATACGCAATGAACGTACACATTTTCCTTCAAAAGAATGCTTAAAGTAGCTTTATCGGAGAATCGTCTAGCCAAATATTGTCAGTGACAAATAGTTATGATTTTAATTTCTTTTGTGTTATCATTCTGTTCCCTACAATATTTTTGTATTCGTGTTCTAGGAAACCCTCAGTAGAGTAAAAGAAAATAGGAGTCGCCCACAAGGGTTAAAATACTTATATTTGGCTCATCTAATCTCTTATTCTATGCCCAACGTAAACATATGAGCAGTAAACAACCGACCGGGTTAAAAATTGGCAGGAACACGGAACATTATAGCAAAAAGTGGTTCTTGGTATATTTTTTTTAATTGTTGCCATAAACCTCTAGATAGCCTCAAACCTTTAACGCTCAGTCCTGGAAAAAGTGTGGATCGTGTTTTTTAATCACTCGTCGTCTGCAACACTACTTTCAAAATTGTGCAGAAAATGCTATTAAGAACCAATTTTTGCCATAATTCTCTGTGTATCTACAAATTTTCAACCTGATGGGTTGTTCAGTGCTTGCTGGAGTAGTGATCGAAATTTCGAGGCGCGCGTTGCATGTAACACTGAATCTTAACACGTAATCTATACACGTTATATGCATATACCGTCTTATAGAGTGCGTGCTCCCTTCCTGTGCACATATACAAATATCAAACTTCTTTTCAGGGAAGGTAACAAAGATTCCAAGTTAAAAGTAGCTACCAAGTGCAATACCATGCCCAAATCCGTATGACACGTATCTCCATTTTTCAGATAACAACCAACTTTTTCCCAATTTTTTATCCGTATCATTACAATTTCTGATTCCAAGTTTTCAGTAAACGGGAGTGAAGACAAAAGAACCGATCATTCAGAGAATCGTGTTTTTTAGAAACATTCTTTCTCATGTCAATTTGGGTCTTCTATCGAAGAGTAGCTAATAATTAACGCAATCACGTTATCCCGTTTTATCGATCAAGTTAATAAATTACAAGTGAACTCTTAAAAACGTAAAGTAAATAATCAGCGGTATCTGATCATAAGAAAATAAATTAACGATGCGTAACGACACCTCTTCGAAAATGTGATTGACTATTTATATAAATAAGTAACGGCACTCGTATTATCATATTGTAGTGAAACCAAATGAATTCAGATTCAGTAATTTGGTTCCGTGGACAGAAATGCGTTAAACGTTTATTATTAGTGTAGAATCATTAATTCATCCGGTACAACCTACGATACTTCTTGGCTTCTTTCAGCACGCGATTTGGCTACCGTCTTCTTTCATTAGTCATTCCTTTCGACGAACGATAATAAGAGTCAACGTTATACGACTCGAATTTTTGTTACTACCTCGGACGTAATAATTCATTTATTACTCGACTTATTGTTAGTGATCTAGTCCTATTTTATATTTTGTTATCTGTTGGGTCACTTTCTTTGGGTATTGTTATATTCACTGTCTTTTACCGAAGGTCTGGAGTTGCGACTTATAGATTAAATTCTATAGACTTGAGAAAAATGAAAATTATAGTAAGAGCTCGTTACTCCTCGGATCACTTCCTTCTATTGAAATTCTGAAATCGGGTACAGATAAAACGACGTAGATAAAAATTCGTAGACTGACTGACTAAAGAAGTCTAAGGGATGAGGATTATAAAATCCTCAAGAGTAATTTTTTACGATAAAGTAAAGAATTGCTCTTAGAGAAAGATCTATCTTAGTAGGAGATTTATTTTACAAATATGGGCATGATCGTGCTCGGCTTATTTCATATATTTCTTAGGGAGATTATGTTTTGTCGGAACATTACGAAAAATCAGTTAAAATTCTAGGATGACAGAAAATCTGTCATTCTAGC
>JAPYZT010002379.1:0-16560 GCA_030522965.1 Tryphoninae sp. A BG-2022a
TGCCACAGAAATTGATTACGATTAATTTTTTTAATAAACTTGCGAATTAAACAATTTTCGATATATTGATTACTTTAATCGATGAATATAAACTTTATTCACGTACCTAAAAATATGTTGAAATAAAATTTTTATTCCGACATTGCAACTATCGCAAATTTCGTATTTGGTCCATGTCCGACCAAACGTTGACCTTTTCTACTTCCTTCGCTTTCTCTCAAACAAATACTCGTATATCCCTCGATCTAGCTAAAACCTTCGATCCAATACATCTCTATCGCTCCATCCAATCCCTTTTCTCTCATTCTACAGTCTCCTTACATCACAAACTAAACAAAACGTAATGAAAAATGACACCTCTCGATCGTTCGATCGACGAACACATTTTATATCAAGAAATCAATCGCTCCATCGAACTACATAAATGTAAACCCAAAATTCCAAGAATTTTCTCTCACTTACATACACGTCCAAATTCTCTCAGCCTAGAGCTTTTTCAAGACGAGTCGAACCACAAAAGATCGAAATAGGCGAAGAAGCCAAAGGAGGCGTCGTTACTTATCGCCGTACGTCGTGCGCCCGAAACTAGCAAAAGTTTTGATATATGCACGCGAATATACATACATACATACATACATACCCATATATATAAACTGGATGGAGTAAAAGCGAAGGAGAGAATTAGGTAGGAGAAAAGCTTTGGCAGTTGGTCGACTAGTTTGTTCTTGTTCGACGACTCAAAACCGACCGGCGGAGGTTTTACGGAGCCGCCGTGAGAGAGCGCGCGCGGGGGTGGGAAAAAGAGAGTGAGTGAGTGAGAGAGAGAGAGAAAGGAGGGGATTGGGGAGAAAGGGGTAGGGGGGAGAGAGATCTGTCAAGCTCACACACGACGCCGTGCTCGCGGGGCGTCGAGCGAACGAAGCGTACACCGGCGTGTCTCGCGACGACGCAACGTTACGACCGAGAGAACTCTCACGATCCTGCCACTGTATACATATATACATAAAACATATATATATGTATAGATCGTCCTGTAGGTCGTGTCACATTTTACCAGCGTCAAAGGAAAATTCCGTTCGTTGCACCCGCGTTTAGTGGAAAATAGAGAAAACAGTGAAAGCTCGCCGAGTGCGTTTTTTGTTTCCGTATTTTTTTTTTTTGGTTTATGCATCCCGCGTCTCCCGACAAAGTTCCTTCAACGACAAATTCTTCCCGGGCAAAAAAATCAACACAGGACGTTTTAAAAAAAAAAAATAAACAATATAAAAATATTTTGAAATAATTCGTTGAAAATAAAGACGCGACGTTATTATGGAAATTTCATCGAGGTTTGATAAATAATCGCGAATTATTTTAGAATAGAGAAAGAGAGAGAGAGAGAGAGAGGAACTTTCACGGGGTGTTAATGAACTTTGATATTAATGTCGACGCGAGCACGTATGTACGAATGAAATATGTATTTCGCAAGTGATTTACGAGTGTGTTGGATTTGGATACGTTAGCGGGTTTATATACGTTGCGATAACGCGAGTTTGATAATGGTGAAACGAAGGTAGGAAGGAGGCAAGAAGATGGCGGAGGAGATGGAGGGGGTTGAAGAGGCGAGGATGAGAGCAACATCGGGACATCTGGCGTTCTAGTTTAATGCGCACTTGTGCCACTGTATTTTCGTACAAGCTCTCGGGCGCACACGTGTCCCCCTGGCCGTCTCCCCCCCCCTCCCTCCCCCCCTGCGCGCACACGCGTCACAAGTAGTTCGTTCAACGAGAGTCGAGACGGACAGCACGTACGCGAAAGAGCTACGATGTCCGCGAGTTTACGCGCGCCGAAAGTTTCCCCGACGGGACGAGAGGTTAAGCGAGATTGTATTTGAAGAATAATAATCGTGATAAAAAGGAGATAAGAAAATTTTTGAAAAACGGGTCAATTGTCGATCGCGCAAATCGAGACTCGGATTCGATCGAGAGACATGCTCTTCGTGGACATGGGCACACGATGCACAGGAGGGAAAGGCGTCATTCGGAGAAAAAAGGAAGAGAAAGTAAGATCTTAAACGTTTTTCTTTCTTTCCTTAAAAAAAAAAAAAAAAAAAAAAAAAAACAATCAAACGTTACTTTCGATTGGAAGTTTTTCAAGTTTTGTCTTGTTTTTTTCTTATCGAGGTATTTTCGCTCATCGTTGTAAATAAGTGTGAAGAATTTAACGAGGTATATATACCTACGATTGAATAATTTGTGACGAAATTATGGACCGAGGGTTGCGTAAAGTTTGAGTAAAATAGCCGACCCTCTTTCAGTTTCCTCCCCACCCCCCTCTCTCTCTCACTCTCTCTCTCTCTCTCTCACACCCTTCGCGCACGACGAAGTCCTTCGAGCATTTTACGAGAAAAGTTTTTAATGCTCTTCCTTCTCGAATAACCTTGCTACAATCGCGAGAAGCACGAAGCGTGTACGACATTTTAACGACACTGCACAGATGGACGTCGCATCTTGGTTCATAAACTGAACGGACCAAACTTCGCGTTTTCGATTGACCCAAAAGGATGGAAAACGGGGGATGAAACTTACCCCCTCGCGTATTCCCATTATCAAAAAGCTTTTCTATACGTACTACGTATATATAAATCGTATAGGTATTTGAAAAGCTCGAGAAGTTTGGTTTTACTTGGTTTATCGCAAGACGGTTGAAAATCGATGGTTGAAAGAAGTAGAATTATAGCTCTGGGCATTGTTCGAACGATCGTCCGGGTCGAGGGACAAGAAAAGGGGGTGGAAATTTAGGGGTGCAAAGATGGCGTCGCGTACTGTTAGGTAGGCAAAGGGTTGTAACGACGAAGGCAAGAAGAGAAGGATTCGCGAGCGAATTATCGCATCGGAGGTTTAGTGCGCCCTCTGGACGTCCGAATGAATGATCACGCGGATCACGAGGTCTGACAGGGCACGAAGCTCGGACCAATATTATCAGTGAGAATTACCGAGTCGACGGGTAATTTTCACAACGATTCGAATCATCGAGGTTTTACTAGCGCGGAGAGAGAAGGATGGACGCCGGGATATATTTGTTGGAAAAGGGACGAAATACGCGAATGTACGATCGTGAGACATTCGGGGAATAATTTATACGACGCCTTTGATCTATCCTGACCGTGATGAGTTGCGCGCTCGGGTCTCTCTCCCTCTCTCTCTCTCTCTCGATCTCGCTTTCTCTCTAACTCATTTCTGTATAGCATACCTGTGGGTCATGGCAACTCGATCTCTTCTGCATAGTCTTGCCGCAATTCAGTCGGGAAACAAACGAGGCCGCTGAACTCTCGTCCAATCGGGTAGAACCAAAAGGGTAGAACGAAGAATAATTATACGCGCAGTTTCGATCGAGATCCGAAATCGAAAACGATCTATGATGCATTCAGCAATAAATCTTTAATCTCCCAGAACGAATTTGTTTCGTTCTTGATACATTAAAATTTCCGCAGCTAATCGAACAATTACCATTCAATGAATTATTTCCTTTAGACATTGTGTGAATGACGTAATTTCGAAAGGAATTCTCAATGAAAATAGACAATCGTTAATAGAATTATCAATGTTAACGATTGATTAATAATTAATCGATAAATTGCAGTAATTCATTGATAAAATAATTGGTAAAAGTATTAATGGCGATCGTTACTAGCTAATTATAACTTATCAACCTCGTCTAAGGAACAAGGGCGAAATATTTGAGGGGGTCGACAATCAACACAGATATATATATATATAGCTTGCACTCTGTCCCTATGTCTTTAGTCAAGGAGAGAGAAAGAGAGAGATCGAGAAAGAGAGAGAGAGAGAGAGAGAGAGAGAGAGAGAGATCTCAAGAATTATTTTATCGTTAAAAATTTCAACGAGCCTCATTTTTTTCAATCGCCCATCTCGCACAGCCCACCGTCATATTATCTATGGACGATTCGAGAAGTTCTAGCTCGCATAGGAAGACACGAGCAACGGTCAGAGGGTAGAGGTATAGTGGTTGAAAACTCCCGAAAACTTTTGCCTCGACTAAAAGACAAAGAGAATATAAGTATACTCGTGGTTAAGCCAAGAGAGAAACAAAAAGAACAGACTCGACGAAAAAGAAAAGAAAAAAGAAACGATGCGTCGTTTGCTAAAGTTTTCGAGTATACGAATAAGGAGATAGAGCGAGACGGAGATAAAGCGATCTTTCGGTACACCACTTTTCCGCTTCTTCCGCACTTTCTCGCGTATGCAACCATATTCATGTATTCCGTTGCACCGATGACAAGCGTAATGCTTTTGCTCTCTCCCTCTTCCTCTCTCTTTCTCTTATGTACACATATGCATATATACGTATGTAAAAAGATAGTGAGAAAGTATAAGTATATCAGCATGCGAAGTGAAAGCTTTGAGCTTTCGCACACCTTGGTCCAAGCTATTGAAATTTCACGTCCGAGAGGATGGCAAATACGAGCAAAAGTCTTAGTCGATAATATGCACGTATTTTTACATACGTACAATATTCTATTATACCTATATATATTATAGAATATATTATATGATATATAATATATCATATTATATATTATTATACATAATATATTATAATATATCATATATTACTATATATAATATAATATATTATATATTATATTATATTATATTATATTATATTATATTACATTATATTATTTTATATTATATTATTTTATATTATATTATATTATATATATTATATAATATAAAATATTATAATATATATAATATTATTTTATAGTATATTATATAATATAAAATATTATAATATATATAATATTATTTTATAGTATATTATATAATATGAAATATTATAATATATATAATATTATATTATAGTATATAATATAATATATAATATATTATATTGTATATTATTCTATCTAATATGATATTATATGTATAATACATATATATACGTGTGTATATATGTGTATATATACGTAAACGTGTGTATATGTTACGTGTATAAACGATTTAGAGAATAATGCACTCTCTCTCTTTTTCGTATGGCGCCCGACGGTTAACGTCACCATTGTCGCGGCTATTACGAAAGCTTCGGAAGAGCTTTTCGCACTGGTAGAGGAACGCGCAAATTTAGAATAAGCCAAAAGTCACTCTGGCGCATATAGAAATATATATCTATATCTATATATATATATAGATATAAATAAGCGCGTGAGAGTAAAGAGAAGGTACTACACATATTTCTCACCCTCTCTGTCTCTCGTGCATAACGATGCATAGTCGAATGCAACCAGATGTAGATGCCGAGACGGAACGCGGCAAAGAGATATCAGTTTTCTCTCCGCCCCCGCGATGCAATTCTGGGAATCGGAGAGAGCTTGACAATGAGATATTTGTCGACGAGGTGACTAACAATACAAACTAGGTGAAAATTTTGGTAACATGGTGGGTGATATGTATGTATATAGGGAGAGGGCGGGAAAAGACAGAGAGAGAGAGAGAGAGAGATTGGGGATGCGTGGCTTCTCTTGAAACGTCTCGGCGGGGCGGGGGGGGGGGGCTATTAACCACGCGTTCAACGACTGCGACGAAAACCGGCTAGTGAACAAATCTGTCGGCTTTACCGAATTTCACTTTGCACTCGAGCTTCACTTATGTTAGTGTCGCGATGGCGGACTTTTCACTGACCATGCCAAAATCTCAAATATTTCGCTAAAATCGATTTTTTATTTTGTTAACATCTTCGATTATTTGTAAAGTGCGCTGCGATTATAATTTCTTAATTTCGAGGAAAATATGCAAGAGAGTAACGGTGAGTGAGAACGAAAATAAACTGCAGGAACTATAAAATAAGAATACAATTTCTGTGTTATCAGAAAAGGGGTTACCGATCGTCGATAATTAATTTTATCATGAAAATAACAAATTTGACGTAGAATTTTTTATAAACAACTAAGATATGCGAGAACGCAACATTAAGTGACAATAAAGATGAAACTATTATCTTAAAAACAAAAACAAAAACAAATAATTTATTTCTTATCTTGTAAAATCATTATCAATATTATCATTCAAGATTTATTTTCTTATCGAATGAAGATTTTTACTGATTTTTATAGACGACGTGTATAAAACACCGCGAGATGAGGAAAATTTGTTCGACGCAAGCTCGTCGGTTATTATTGGCGGGGAACTAGATACGATAGTACAATATGGCTATTATCTATGTTCCTGTCCGATATATTATCTCTCGGTTATTATTAGACGCGATCGTATTATCCTCCACCCGTTTTGCATAACGCTCTTCATACAACTCTCTCTCTCTCTCTCTCTCTCTCTCGTTTCCGCACATGTTTGAGCATTATAATGATGTTCCTTAATATTCCTTGGTACGTAGATTATCCTACCTATCATATTATAATTCACCGGCATAAATGTATGAATATACGAGCACGATGACGATATTAGAAAGGGGAGGGGGGGGGGGGCATCTAATTTCGGTGCACTTTACTCTCAACTTAGCGAATGACGGACGTGCCTTCACCTTCCTCTCTCTCGCTCTCTCTTCTCTCCTCTCTCTCTCTCTTCACGTCTTGTCACGTTGTCGGCTTACGTCTCATTGGCATCGCCTCGATGCCTTCACCGGCCTTTGGCTTTGTTTTCCTTGGCAAAAAAGTGATGAACGGCGACCTCGGGAAAATTTGTGTACGGTCGATTGTGATGTTTGCGGTTGAGGCGCTCGGTTATGATCTCGTCATAACGTACGTCAGAGGCGGGAGCCTCGTCCATTAAGGTAAACGTACACCCACCTCGACCAACAGCTCGTTTGTCGGTCGGACAATGCTTTCTGACGTAACATATATATAGATATACATCCAATCATAAATTAAACGCGCGCTTTTCCGTTTTCACATTCGTGACGAAAAAACAATTAATTCCCACAGAAAGGAAAATAAATTCCACCATTAATTTTCCCATAATACAAAAAAAATGATATTCCCGATGATACAAAGATTAAAAAACATTTTTTTTTACCCTTTCGAATTTTCTCTGTCTGGATACAATTTGCTCAAAATTTGGGGATCCAAAAGCGAGTTTCACGCGCGTAATTCTCGTTCTCCGACACTGACACAAACCACAGATTTTGCAATTCCATAAATATATTTTGAAGGCAAAGGCGATAAAGGGAGTGTGGGAGGAGGGGGGAGGGGAGAAGAGGAATCGTTCACTTCAAAGCTCAAGAAATAACTGCAAAACTCGGCAAAGCTTTTACCCCGTGTCGTATACACACGAGAAATGGAGGGATGAGAGGGGGAGGGGGATATTTACGTGTATATAGAATATCGAAGAGAGAGAGAGAGTCCAACATCCCGGAACCGGCAAACTTTCATCCCCCCTCTCCCCGCTGCTCAAAGAAAAGCGAAAGAGAAAAAAATCAAAAGTTCGCGTTCCACTGCGGGGAATCCCCTTTTTGGTAGTCACCCCCCGTCCCTCGCCACCTCCTCAACATCATCCACGACTAAATATTTCGCAGTCCCGTAGCTTTGATCGCATTCGCACCGATTCAACGTCGAGAAGAAAAATACGAGGGCGACGTGGTGTATATTCGGGTCCTGGGATGTGGCAATGGGGTGGTAAAGGAGAGGTGGGAGTTCGAAAAAAAAAGAAAGAAAGAGAACGTTATATACGACGAATTCGTTTTCGCTACATACATTAACTCGTCGCTTGGGAAATTTTCCTTTGAGATCGTTTAATGTACGTAGTCTCTGTTTGTACGCCTCGTTCTAAATATTTCACCCCCTCCACTCCCTCTGTTACCACCAACTCCTCACCCCCTCCTTTAGCACCAACTCCCCACTCCCTTCTTTACCACCGACTTCCCACCCCCTTTTTTACCCTCCCCCCTTTATCGCCAAACCCCACCTCCTCCTTTACCAGCAACCCTCCAACCCCTTCTTTCCCACCAAACCCCCAACTCTTAAAAAAAAATATTGGACATATTTGTATGTCTCTTATAAAATATACATCGCGAGAAATGAATGTCCCAGTGCAGGAGTGGGGATCAAAGAAAAGGGATGAAGGGGTTGAAAATATCTCGTACGAAAATTACAACCCCTTTATACCGGAAACAAAAGCAATTATAATCGCGATTAAGATTGAATTATCGTCGAAGCTCGCGTGTTCGTACGCTACTGGTAGGAGGAAATAAAAACACAAGGTACAAATAGTTGAACTGGAAAGAAAGAGAGAAGTCGAGGTAAGGGTAGAAGAGTGGGGATTATTTTTGAGATACGCCAAGATAACGAGCGATAACGAATGCAGCGAACGAATAAAAGAGAGCCGGAAAATTCTAAAACGTAATGACAAGTATAAAAATGTTGACGGTTCGCGCGTTATCCACTATGTTGAAATATGCAAAATCCGTTACGACGCGAAGTTTTCGAGGAGAAAGATGCGTCGAGGAGAAACACGAATTTTATGATTTTTCCTTTTTTGTTTTACGATCCTGTCGCGGCGTTACGTTCTCGCCGTGGCGAAACGTTTCGGAACGTATATACGTGGCGCAGAGCCGAGCGACGTTATGATAAAACGTTTCGATCGACGATTTCTGAAACGGATTATTTTCTTTTTTTTTATACAGACGCGTGTATGTAGAGATCGAGTTTTGTATCGATGGAAAAAAGAGAGAAGCGGAAGAGAGAACACTGTCGGTCTCGATCTCGTTTACGTCGGAAATAGAATGACCGAATGCTGCTGGATAGGTAGAGAGCAAGAAACTGAGAGAGGGGGAAAGGGAGGGGGAGGGAACAAGGGCGAGGAGGAGGAGGAGAGGGAGGAAATATATAGCGAGGAAACATTTTAGCATAACCGAACGGTTCTCGTTCCGCTTAATGGACCGTTGATATTCATAACTTCTCGACTCTTCGAAAACGAACCGGGAGAAGATGGCATTTGCACGGTTCAGGAATCAATAGAAAATCATAAAGCGTAAATGGGTTCATGGTCGAACTTCGTAAAAAAAAACGATTCTTTTTTCTTTTTCATTCGTAAAGTATTGAATGGAATTTGGAAAATGGAGACAGTGACAAAAAAAAGGGAGGAGAATTAAAATCATGAAATCGTTTGGAAATTGTAAAGTCGATAAAAGCATTTGGGATTTCATATTCATTTTTGCAATATTGAAAATTGAAGGCAATTTGGTGAAAATGTCATTCAAATTTCCTGGGAGCGAGATATCCATTTTACGATTGGGCGATTTATAATTCAGAGGGCATTTATCGATAGTCTGAGTGAGGCTCGACCGAATTATTTTATGCACGCTGTCACGTGTACCTATAAGTCTCTCACTCTCTCTTTCTCGTTCTCTCTCTCTCCCCCCCCTCTCTCTCTCTCTCTCTGTCTATATATATATATCAGAGAGAACATACACGTGCACACGATCAAGCCAAGTTCATCCGTTCCTCGGTCGGGCTTAAGTAATTGAAGGCTTCGGGAGGCGGCGGTGATTTATCACTGCGCGTTTCGCGCGACGCAATTTCTCCCCGCGTGCGCGAACTCGAGCTCAAAGCCGAGAAGGGTTACGGAGCATTGGCAGGAAACCTTCCCTCTCCCAGAAAGCGAGAGAGAAAGAAAGAGAGAGCGAGAGAGAAAGCGAGAGGATTTTGCTGGATAGCGCCGAGAGCGCTGACCAATGATCGATCGATCCAATGGAATGACCGACGGTCTGTCACCGACCGGATGCCAGTGATTAAGTGATTTCGCGAAAAATAAAAGCTCGCGCAACGTAGCTGGGTCCAGAGACCGTATCCTATTAGTTCTAGAGCGAGAGACTCTCGTGTCGTCTCGAAACGGCCGACGCGAATATATGTAGCACGTGAGCTTTCTCGAAGTTTCCTCATTCACCACGATTCTCATATTCTTCTTCTCGTTCTTGTTTCTTTTACGTTTTTGTTTTCTTTGGATCATCTTTCCAGGTCAGAACGACATCAAGAAGCTACGAAGGGAGAACGAACAGCTCAGGCGTGAGATATGGAGCCTTCGGGACGAATACGACAAGCTCGAGGACATCCTGAAGAGCCAGAAAAATCGCGAGGGCAGCGAAGATTATGAGGTTAGTTGTTTCCGATGCGTTTTTCGAAGCGCAAGGATTTTTAAAGGATTTTTAAGCTATTTTTTATAGTGCGAATTTATGCAATCGACCAATTGGTTTTCAGGATCGCAGCGAGGACGAGGACAGGGACGATGACGAGGAAGCCGAGGAGCACTCGGATTATTCCGTCGATGAGAACGAGGAGGCGGAGGAAGATTGTGACGAGGACGAGAAAGACATTGGGACGAACGATGAAGAAGAGAACGACACGGAGAGGAATCAGGAAGAGCGTCTAGACAACGACGAGAATCAAAAGATATCCTCCGAAAAAGTAAACAGCAGCAATCATCGTTTGCACGTGGAATTCGACGATCTCTCGGTGGTGGACGAGGAGGAAGAATTGAAGAGGGAGAAAGAACGAAAAGAAGTGATGCCCTCGAGCGAGATACAAGCACGAGACACTACGAAAGAGAACGATTTGTTGCGAATGGAATCGCGAAACAATTATCAATGTTTTCCACCACCTCGTTACGAATCATCCGGTACTTCCCGTTCCGGGAATCCCTACTATTCCGATTATCCGTTCGTATTTCCGAGTAACGATACTAAGGAATTCACGGAAATGTTACCGATGGAATCGCCCTCCATGTTGCTGAGCACATGTCCTAGACTTTACAACGAGTCGTTCAACCACGTGCCAAATTTCGAGCCACCGTGCGTGGCTAATCTACAAGTGAATTACGGTAGCGACTTTGGACAGGATTCGAACTACGTTGAAAGCCCAATCGGTTGGCAGAGGAACATTTTCGCACCTGGTAACACTGTCCAAGCCCCAGAGGTCTATCAGAGCGAAGTGGTGCCAGCCCAACCACCGGGAATGTTTCGAGGCTCGATGTTCGATCAACCGGGCCAATCGGCCGGACCAACGAACATCGCGACCGCCACGAACATTCCACGAGGCGTACACTCGGACGAGCCTACCGATTCACCCGGAAGAAGCCACACTCCGGTCGTGACTAGTGCTATCTTACCGAGTCTCTATCAACGAAGAAACCTGCTTCAGAAACAACCCAACACGTTTTATAGCGAGGCTGTAATTCCTGGTCGTGCGGAAGCCACGGGAATCGAAGTGCCAAACTCCGCGGACGCTCTGACCCGAAACGGCTGGGACTTTGGTCCTCCGGGAAATGGAATCTGCAATGCGAGAATGTATCGCGACGCGGATGATCGTAAAAATGCGAAAGAGGGTCAGAGGGAACGAACCGAGAGCGGTGACACCGCGATGGAACGGGACGGTCACCAACGGCTAGAAGATTCCAACGTATCTGGATACGAAACCGTTCGTCCGAAACATTTTTTCGCCCCGCTACCCGCAAAGATCCAACACGGTCGTCAAGATTCCAGCGAGAGAACTACGACCAGACCGACCAATCCGGGCGATTCACCTTCCGCGACTTTCTACGAGACTTATGGAACTGGAAAGAGCTCTAGCAGTGAGAGGACCAGCTCTACCGTAATATCCGGAAGGCACTTTCAGCCGCACGGTCAGCCCGCTGCCGCATTGACGGAAATATTTAGGGATAGCGGGGAGAAGGGCTCGGCTGATATTTGCGTGAATGGTGCGGTCGCTGGATATGTGAATGAAGGGGATGCCTGTGATACGAGTGAGGAGAGGACCTACAAGAGTTCGGAGAATCTTTTGATCGGGAACAAAGACGATTCCCGGGATGGCTCTTCGAGACAGGGATCGAACAATCCACTCGTAAAATCCGTCTCCTGCCAAGATCTCAGCAGCGAACCATTGCAAAATGCACTGTTGGAAATGGCAAGGACCTTTCAAACGGATAACAAGTCGCAAAAATTCACCAAGAGCGACAACACCCTGGACAATCCTACGACCGGATCGGTTAAACCCTATAGGAGCCAGTTGAACGTAACATTGAAATGTCCTTACGCCGAGAACGAATCTGGACGATACAGTCCCGAAATCCCGGAGATTCCTAAGCTACCGACCATCGACTACAGACTGTTCAACAATCCTTTTCTGAAGACGTTCGATCCAAGGGGCGGGAATTATGGAAATTACGAGATCTGTAGTCCGGTTACGAGGCCACTGTCGATTCAGGTGAATGAGAACTCGTTCGATCGTGGCAAATCGTTTCAACAGCAAGTACCGTCTATCGATTATTCCAGTCCCGTGTTGACGCACTCGTTCGCCAGACAATTGAATCTCGAGGAGGGCACGGTTAAATCAACGAGACCGTATACAGTCAGCGACGTGGAAACCGATCGACATCGTGGAGGGATGTTATCCACAACGAGTCAAACACTCGGTGTCGATCCGCGAATCGTAGCGAGCCCGAAACTGCGTCAAGAGTTTCAGGTGACGTCGTTCGAACAACCGAATCCACGCAGTTTGCATCAAGGATTGTCGAGCTACGATTTGGAATCTTTACGAAGATTGCCCACACCTGCAACTACTCCGGTAATTCCCAATCATCCAAAGCTTTATCAGAATGTTCCTTTCGTGCCTGGAGCAGCTGGAATGTTCTGTCCACGACCTCAGAATCCTTTGAGAATGTTCTACGATACTATGACCCAGAAAGTACCTGCTCAGACGCAAACCTCGATCGACGGTGGTTCCAACAATGGTGACGAGATTGTCGAGGGTGATAGGAAAAAGTCCAAAACCCCCGATCCGGAGGAAACGGGGAATTCTGGCTCACCGACGTCAGCCAGGCGAAAGCGCGTCGCGAGGAAGGAACGTAGCACTCAGAAAACTGACAAGAGACCTCTGTCACCAGCGGCTCAGCGCAGAAGATTGAGAAAACAATCGAGTATCGACGTCACTGACGTCGCTCTCGACGAAACCAAAAGTGTCTCTAAAACTAAAAAATTCAGCGTCACAACGACCAATTCAACCGCTTCCGAGCATCTCGAGGACAAGAACGAGAGCAGATCCTCATCTTCCGGCCAGGAATCACCACGGAAGGAACACAATCGAAGAGTCTCGACGTACTTCACCAGCAAAAAACGACCTTCCCTCGCTTCCGTGAAGACGACGAGAAGTTCCAGTGTGGACAATACCAAAGACAACTACGTGATCAGAGGAGTCGGCGAATCAATGGACACGACCAATTCCGAACGGGAAAGGACGAATTCAGCCAGCAGCAGAGAGGCTGCCACCGGCAAAGCTCGTAAATCGAGCGTCAGCAGTGGTAAAGTTCCCTGGTGCGCGTGTTGGGGAAACGGCTGCGTCTGATAAACTTTATCTCAGCCAACCTAGTTATATCATATATATGTACACAGCGTAAAGTATTTTTAATCATTCTCGACGAGCAAAAGAGAGTTATAATTAAACCGTAAGTTAGTATTTAAGGAAAATATTTTCGATGTGTCTATTTCTATTTTGTACGAGGATTCGGTTGATCCTCTTGGGCTATATTTTGTACTACGATAAGGGCAAAACAAATATAACAAAGCTGATTAAAATACGATTGATCGTGACACCACAAGGATCGATTATGACAGTTAATTTCCAGAGACTGCGGTCAAGATCTCGTTCAACACAGTTTTCATCTTATTCCTGCTTTGTGGCAATTCCTCGATCTCCTCCCGACTCTGACAGTTCGTATCAGCTAGACCGGATCATTTCCAGCAATTGTTGCACATCTGGCCAATAACATCCAGATGTTAGCTAGCGTCCATCCATTTTACTATCACGTACTTAGCAGACGAAACTAACGAATAAGTCTAGCAATTTGTTAGCAGCAGTTTCGCTCCAATTTCGACACCGCTGCGAATACACAGTGAAGTCTTTACAATTACAACCTCTACAGGCAAGCTTCGTACACGTATACGCTGTAAAACTAGAAGAGAGTACAGTATTAGTAATCGCAAAGCGAAAACTCGCTTCTCTCTGTAATGTTAGTGAACGTCAAGACAGAAACGGAGAGAGAGAGAGAGAGAGAGAGAGAGAGAGAGAGAGAGAGAGAGAGAGAGAGCCAGAGAGAGAGAGAGAGAAGTGCTCTCCTCGCGCTACGTGGAAGCTACCACGAGCTTCGAGCAATTAAAATGTAAATTATCCCTTTTCCCTCGTCTCTTACACTTCTCCCTCCGTTTGGCCCAGCATTCTGGCAGTTTCGCTCACATTCATCCCTATCTCCGTTCCTCCCTGCCCCACAGTTCTGACGACCAGCCACAAGTCCATACACGTATACATCACTGTTTACACCCAGACATATAGAAATTCGTGCCTCACTCTCGTGCAATCCTACACCGTGATGTAACGCCGTCACCGATTAACTCGGAACTAATTTACGAGATGGCGCACGAGTTGGATAGAACGAGGAATATATGAAGGAACGGGAGGGAAGAGAAGCGGAGATACCGAAGGTTGTTTTGTCCCCGTCGTCTCTCCGTCTAACAGCGAGTGATGCGGGTTTTCCCGGGGCTAATGAACGGTGATATTATTTATGAAGAAAGCTCACGGTGGGCAAACGAGAGAACGGGCCCCGGGTCTCGAGGTTTCGCGCGACCCCCGTTACGTGACGCTGCACGTCGTTGTCTCACGACTAGAAATGTCCTACGGTCTGTGTTTGCACGAATATGTATATACGTGACTGCTGTAGTTGACATTCTCGACACCGTGCGCTACCACCAATGACAAAGGTCCACACAGAAGTCGGAGTAAGTTCGAGAAGGGTCCGGACCGATGATATATATCAACGTGGGTTCAAAATGTAGCGATACCACCGACGGTTTACGAAGGGACTCTCTTTCCCTTTCCCTCTCCACTTCGCTCCTAATAAATAATTCAAAGTGAATCCCGATCGTAGGCAGTTGAGAGGCGAATGATCGAATATACTGAAACAATGAGGAAAACAATTTAAAAATAAAAATAAACGAGAAAAGAATAGAAAAAAGGAAGGAAGAGAAAGGAGGCTTTCAAGCTCTCAACTTGTTCGCTATCAAAATGTCGTCTCTACTACGGATTGAGTGTTTCTGTAACGCGCTTAATTACACGGCTCGTAAAGTTCGCCGAGGGGTCGCCACGCTGGTGGTGGCGAGAGAGTCGAACAGCTGGTTGAATACTCCGGGATTTTCGTTCCGTCGTTGCGACGACGCTTAGCCGTGACACCGCGGGGATTTAACTCCGTAGTTTTTGGGATGTTGGCCGAACGAACTAATGTAGGGTTGAAGTTACAACGACGAGATTCCTACGTTCGGTCTAGTCGAGATTTTTAAACAAAAACAAAGAACAATCATTCTTCTTTTCTTCATCGTTTTCCCCCAAAAACAAATTATCTTTTTCTAAAAATAATTTGATTTGTTTACAACCGATTCTTTTGTTTTTGTTTTTAAGTTAAAAGGAGAGTGAAGGTAAATATTAATTTGATGGTAAAAAAAAACAAGAATTGTAAACAATACAAAAAGTTCCAACGACTTTTTAGGTTTTTTGATCGTTGTACTTGACTACCGACAGAAGTTTTATAACCTTGTTCAAGATGAATATGTCCCCGTAAAAAAAAGGGATAATCCGTTACGAGGATCGCGTATGAATACAGCGTTTTACATGCGCGCATGCGCACGTGCCATCACCGTAGGGTTGAATTTGACGAGAGAAGAAACATCGCGAAACTTGTTACGAGCTCGAGGGAACGTCTTGATAACGTTACGAGGAACGAACGAACAAGTTGGAGGAGAGACGTTGGAGGGCGGAAAATAAGCGTCGGTCCAAAAGAATATCATTGTTGGAGCCGAAACTTATTTTTCCTTTCTTTTTTTTTGTTATTTGTTTTCTTCTTTCCACGAAGAGAAAAATTCGCGAAATTCCGTTTCGCGAAGATGGGCATCGAATAGGCTGCTCTTGGAGATTTCGTCGTTACAGGAAACTCGGTGCATAGAGACAAAAAGAAAGAAAAACCAAAAAAGATGAACACTTTTCGAAGAAATTTTCGCGCGAGATATTTTTCTTTTGTTTTTCTTTACTTACTCATTTTTTTTTTTTTTTTTGACGGGAAAATTTATTTCCTCCGCCTTCTTTGCTTCAACCTTATCATCAAACTGTTCGTATAGGCTCACCTGAAACAAGAAACAAACAAAAAAAAATACATTTTCCATTAAAATTCATTCTGTCCACTTTTTCTTCTAGTTCGCGCGCAAACTTCGTTATAAAGTCTATATAAAAGTCTCTTGATCGCTCATTCCCCGTTCTCCGCGTGTTTTTTCTCTCCCTTATCACTCCACCCTTCTCCTCCACCCATGGTTTAATATTTAATATTAAACGGCGATTGAGACGTCGCTTATCGCCAGGAAAATTGAGTATCGCAATTTTTTTTAATTTCATTTTTTTTCTTTCTTTTTCTTCTCAATGTGAATATTCATCGACGTTTCCAAGTTTTGCTTCGAACAGAGATTTATGCTTGACACGTAATCTCCCACCTACGATCTTTAGACAAAAATTATAAACGT
>JAPYZT010002380.1:0-19774 GCA_030522965.1 Tryphoninae sp. A BG-2022a
CACGCACGCACGCACGCACGCACGCACGCACGCACGCACGCACGCACGCACGCACGCACGCACACACACACACACACACACACACACACACACACACACGCACGCACGCACGCACGCACGCACACACACACGCACACACACCCACACACGCACACGCACACGCACACGCACACGCACACGCACACGCACACGCACGCGCACTATAATATATAGTGCGCGTGCGCGTGCGCGTGCGCACTATATATTATATATATATATATATATATATATATATGTATATATATATATATAAGTATAAATAAATATAACATACAATAATATTATATATTATATTTATATTATTAATTACATTATTGTATATTATTATATAATCATATTATTTTACATTATTTTATAATATTATAATAATATATGATTTTATATATTATGATATTTATATAAAAATTATATATTTATTTATATAATATATAATGTATTACATATTATATTTATATATATATATATATGCATATAATATTATTATATATCATACAATAATAAAATTGTAGAAAATCACACAGTATAAAATATATGATTGTATAATAATATACAATAATATAATAAATAATAATAATAAATAATATAAATCCATATGCCCACAATCGCTTCCGAGTTACCTCGGAAAACTCATTGGCTCCGTGGTAACGATAACGAGAGATCACACAAATGTCTTTATTCTATCATGTTTGAGAGTGCACCGTCAACCGCCATTTATCCGTTGCTCAAGAGCTGCCTGATATTATCACTCGTCATTGCTCAACGCCCTACCTACATGCATGTCGATGATCTCTGAAATTTTATTGGCTCTTGGTGAGTAAATGTCATTCGCGACCGGATGAACGTATAAAACGATCGATGAACGCGTTTTATCGTTCAATTTGGAAATGCTTCGGGGGATGAAAAACATAAATTTTGTACATGTTCCTGCGTTACGTTGCGTATTGGAATATCGACGGCTTATAATTACTTGCGTATAATGGATCGCAACCCTCGTGGTGCCACTACGGGTTGTGCGGTGGCACGAGTGTCTTTGAGGATGGAACGAAGTGGTTCTCGATCGATTCACCAATGTCTCGAAGCGATACGCAAGTAGCTGTTTACAATTATCTAGAGATTATAGGGCTGTACAGGGGTTAATAATTATACGCTTAAATACGCGAATATGAATATTTTTACAAATCGTAAAATATTTTTGTTTGTGAAAATCTCGAGAACAACTTCGTGACATGCTGATATGTTTATTGATAAATAAATATTTATATCTCTCACATTTATAAATATATAAAATTCTATTTATCATTGTATTTATTTATTTACTATTTCCATTTATTTTCATAAATTTTTTATTCCCCATTATCTTAGATTTTTAGGGGTGGTTCGTGCTTAAAAATTATAAGCCTCAACAAGAATAAATTCAAACATTCATTCGTATACTAAATTTGTCCCAATTCGTAGCTGGCAAGATGCACTCAACTGTTATACTCCTATATATATATATGTGACTACATAAATTTATGTATATCTGTGTATATAGACATAGCTTGTTAGAGGCTGATGCGACAATGGCAGAATGGAGAAGCCGTCTAGTCCGTTCATCGGCGGAACAACCTGAATACATCTCTGTGTTTGGCTTTAGCTTCATCCCCCTCGGAGCATCATTAAGATCCTGGTATGAATCGACTCGGAGAGACAGAGGGAGAGTGTCTTGGCCGGTAGTCAAGACCGAATAATGTACGTCACATGATCGATTCACGACGCTATCAACGCAGATGTAGATAATCCCGTATTGGTCCGACCGTGCGTCAAATCATTCCTCTATCGGGCAGGCAGCTTTACGACTGTGCCGGAGGGATTTGGAACTGCCTATGTACTCACGGTGATAAGACATCCGTTCGTTAAGTACAGACTTTCCTCGGTACGATCGTACAACGAACACACGAGATTTCTGTATTCAAATATCTTCATAACGCGGATATCTCAAGGAGGAAAATTTATCTTACATTCGTGAAAATCACTAGGATAAGTGGGATAGATAGTATATACGAAAGTATCTAGAAACTCACCCCTTTGGGAATCAGATTTATCGAGACATTATTCGTCTAACACGAATTTATCCAATCAAACTTAGCGAATCTAATATTAAGTCCATTTCGTTAAGGACCACTCGACGAACCGAACTATCGAGAGATTGGTTAGTACTCGTAGCTAGGGGTTGAAATACCAATCCCCTCGTTGCTCCCATAGGAAGTAACTACGAAAGCGCGAAGAGAGAAGTCTGTGGGATTCGAGAGAAGCGCCTAGACACTAGAATTCGTCATTTCTCATCCACCTCTCTCACCCTTTCATCATCGCCCATCACTGAGAATATCTACCTGGGACAACTCGTCTAACCTAGTCGAAATACAATTACGAACGTACGAAGGCCCGCGCGCGTGCTACAACCACGTACATGCACGAATCTGACGAGCAAGAACGATAGTCTGTGGCAAAGGGGAGAGTTAACAACGACCAGCGTCGAGTTGCACCGACGTGAAAGTTTAACGGGGTGGTGTCGTCGAGTGAGCCAGCGAGAGAGAAAGAGAGAGCGAGAGAGAGAGAGAGAGAGAGAGAGAGAGAGATAGGGAAGGGGGTAGTAGTTGCCAGAAGGGTAGGCGACATAAAGCTTAATTGTTTGCCTACGAATTGTTGCAGGGTTAAAGTGGAAAGTTACTGATAACTCGTAGGCAGTTGCGACGTAGTGCCAATCCTCGGGAAAATAAAGGGGGGTTTGGGGTTGGGGTTTGAGAGGGGTGGTTACGCGAAGGGATGGGATTGCATTAGGAATTATGAGAGAAGGTATATATTGTCTTATGGATTCGGTGGAAAATCCCCGCGATTCTCAGATTATGAATACGTCGAGTCATTACTCAAACTACCCCCTACCCTTATTACAAGTACACACATACACACTCCAGTAGATCGGAGTAGAGAAAGTTTCCAGTGCTTCGCAGGGGCTTTACCTCGTAGAATATTCGTCCTGGAACATCGCGATTCTGTGCACTGGCTTTCAAGTGTCGTGGAGGAGGTTTCGAGTGAATATTCGACGTTAAACCCCCGTGATCGCAGGAAAATTTCCATGGTGACACTTCCACAGAGAAATAGAAATTGTTGCCTTATCTACCATTTTCGTATCAGCTCTACGTCCTATTTACTTCAATTATTATAAATAATAATAATAATGATAAAAATCAATATAATGAATTATTATTATTATTATTATCATACTATAGCACGAATATTCTCATTGAATCGACGTTTCTATGGACCTTGGAGAAAGTACTCGTAGGATTAATTACATCGGTCGAGTGGCCGGTACACCCGATTTTTCACCCCGCGAATTCCATCCCATCTACCCTTATCTATCGATTCCCGTCCAAGGACTTCTTTTTTCCCCGATACTTATTTCGTGAAAATTCTTGAGAAAGTACGCTTTGTCACGCGATAATTCGAAAAGAAATGAGTACGAGAGGGTGTATATCGGTTGAAGGAACATCTTAAAGGAAGATCGATGATCCTAGATTTCTAGTCTGTCCGGCAACAATTCAGCGCTGATCTCTCGACATAGGTAGACCGTATAGTCGGTGTACTTTTGTTCGGTGCAACGAACTGATTCGTGGTATCCTTTCCTTTATATCCGTCACTCGAACTCACCCCTTCGACAAGAACGAGGGTGGTTGGATGTGGCGAAGAGGCGTCTATGTACAGCTAGACAGGAGAAGCGAGTGGCAGGGTGATTGGACTTTTCGAGGATCGCGAGTATTAGTCATTGGCACGAAGTTTCGTCTCTTTGCCAACCCAGCGGCCAACTCCCCCCCCCCCCCCCCCCCCCCCGCCCCCCATCTCGACGACTGCGACCGCTTTACTCCACAGAGTTGTGTTTTCCTTGGTTGTTTCCACAGAAACAGACCGTAGCGGGCGAGAGAATCGTCCTTTGTCTTCGATTCTGAACCGTGCTTCTCGATATGGGACCGCGGGCTCGATGCCAAGTCGGGGGCGCGAAAACCTCTTTCCGCTGCGCCATTCTCAGCATTCGTTTGCTATCACACCGTACCGATCCATACATTCTTCGTCTCTTTTGCTTCAACGATTCTCTTTTCCTCTATCTGTTTTTTTTATTGATTTCATCCACCTCTAAAGCCTCTCTCTCCATTCGTTTGCCAAGGGGGTGGTTTGCTCAACTCATCCTCTCCCCCTTCATCTCGCACATTCTTTTTCAGATAGTCCGAAACATATACAGTTTCTCATTCTCTTTATGACCAATTCATCGATATTCTCGATAATTCTGTCTTCGTTTTTGATTCGATTTTCTTCCTGTCAACTAGAGCCGGATCAAATTGCTCATTCGCTTATCGCGCCAACTATTTAACCCTCACCCTTGAATGTGTAAAAAGGGGAGGGGGTTCGAACTACGGGTTTGAAATTCAGAGTAAGGGTGGGTGTTGAAAATTGGGGTTCGTGTCGAAAGTGGAGGTGGCTTTCGAAAATAGGGTTTGGCATTGAGAATAGCAGTTGGTGTGGAAAATAGGGTTTGAAGTTGAACATAGAAGTTCGGGAAGTGTGGGGGATGGCAATGACAAGAGTGAAGGTACAAAGGGATATGGAGAGGAGAATAAGAAGTGTTTCGAAAAACTGCAACATGAATAAGCAAGAAATTCCACAAAAAGGATTGAATACATCTTGAGTCAACCCCCTAGAGTCCAACCATCATCCTTTCCCCCTGAAAGCCGCTATTCCATGACGGTAACCGATGGTCGAATATATTTGCAAGTGTTTAGCTCAGCTCCTACCAATGTCTGACCAAACACCGAGGATCCTGTCATTGGTCGTTTGCTCCTGAAACGGCGAACACGATGAACGACTACCCCTTACCCACCCCCGCACTGAGTTATCTTCTCGTCTATCACGTGCAACGGTGTAAGAGCTCTGTGTACCAAGTGTTCGGATACGACGGAGTTGGGACAATTGAAATCCGAGATCTCTCCCTGTTGGTTTTGCAATCCCGCTCCCAAACATGGCGGAGCAACTGCAAACTCAACCCCTTCAATCTCTGAATAATATCACTGCTACGGCTTTTATGGATACGCAACTTTACGGTATGTATGTATATATATATAAGACTTTCTATGTATTTTATATGTATATGGCTCATTCTCCTTGGTCGTATATAACGATGTATGAATTTTATCATTACGACGATAAAAGGAGATAACTGGCACTGGGAATGTGTAATGTTACATGAAGGAAAAGGGGTTGTAGTTTCTAGGAAGATATTGCTAATAACGACGATGCAATGGGGCTCTTACGTTCATTCAACTGGGTAAAATCATTGTAGTTGCATGAATACCTATAAATATATATGATACAATAATTTTCTGATAATACTTTAAAATGAGTTTATGTATAAAGTTTATATTATAAAAATTGATGTATAAAAAATTAATTATTACTATAGAAATTACGTAGTAATAATTATTGTTTTTATATAAAAGTTTGTGTATAGTAATTAATTAATTTTTTACATAAATTTTATATATACTTGGATATATATCAATATAATAATAATATAGTAATAATTAATATAATAACAATTATAATAATAATGAAATAATAATTTATATAATAATATTTAATTTTCTGTATTTCTACAAAATGAATTAATTTGAATAATTATATGAATATGAATATAATATGAATATAATATTATAATGAATAATTATAATAATAATGTAATAATAATTAATATAATAATTTATACAGTAATATTTAATTTTCTATAATTCTATAAAATAAATTAATTTGATTTTATTGTATATAATTCCAGTATGTATAATGCATAACTTAAAAATTTAGTTCGCCCTTTTTAACAAATTAGTTATCTAATAGAATTGATAATTTCAGACATGTCTAGAAACCATATAAATAATATCGTAGCTACGTAAAATATTGCAACCAATTTCATAAATCGATGAATTTGTTTAAAAGATTAGCAAAATACATTAATGCGTTATAATTAAACTATAAATACTATAAATACTAAAATTCAATTTTACAGACGCTTCTCACCCCATATATAATTTTCAACCCCTATCGAATCATTTTAATCCTATTTCCGGATGGTAGGAAAATATTTAACATTGACGAAGGGACTCTGGAATTTTACGAGGATATTCCCTTTAAGATTGTCATACTCTACTGACCCACTTTCATTCACCGAGCGTAAACAAGGGACGGGGGTTTATACTCGAGAGACGCAAGGTCGTGTAATACACAAACATTTCGCGAACGAGGCCCAACGAACCTTTTGCTTTCGCACGCACGGACGGTCAGCTGGTGCTAGGGCGGTCGATAATCTCCTACCCTTCTTCCCTTCCGTGGCTCGCACGAGTCTTGGCCTACCCCAACGCCCTCGCATCGCTACGCATTGTCCCAAGGGGTTAGAACTCCTCTCCCGCGTGTACGCATGCGCATGCGCACACCTGCGATCTAACACCCAGCGATGATTCAAAAATAAAATGTTTCCTAGCTCAACGGAATTTACAGGGCGAAATATCACAACTTTCTTCGGGAAAAGAAATTTTGCTATTATCTTCAAATATAGATCGATAAGGGTTGTTTCTGTCACGAAAATGGAAAATACGTATGGTTGATGGAAAAAATAAACCACCATTATGTCGAGAGTGTCCTTTCGCCGGTCGGGCTAAAAGCATGATACTCACCGTGGCGATGCCAGGGGTTGTTTTCTCACCCTCCATCCATTTTCTTTTCGTAGGGTTAAACTTTCATAAGAGGTCGAGGCTCGCTCTCGTGACACGTGTCGAACAATTCCACGGGGAATACGAAAGGTATTGATGGCTCGCCATGGGGTTCGTCAGTGCGATACACACATCGGTGAAAGAACGAAATGAAGAATAAAAAAAGAGAGGGGAGGCGGGGAGGGGGGAGAAAGTACGAAAGAAGAAAGAAGCAAGTTCGCGGGCGTGGAAGAGTCGCGAGTCGAGAGCCGAAAGTATGAGAAAGAGGAACTCGAGTTCACGAAACCTTTAACCCCCCCTCCTCCATTCGCTATGGGCTTTTGAAAACTTTCAACCCCCGAAGCCTCCCTGGCCCTTCAAACCTCCTTTCTCTCCCATGCTTCTTATAGATCCTACTCTTTTACAATAAAAAAGAAAAAAAACGCCAAGAGAAATGAAAGGGAATTGGAAACGGAGACGGGAATAGCGCTCCTGAAGAAACTTTGGAAACTCACGCTTTGCGGTTTCAATGGCCATCCATGCCGAACGATAACGCATCACCTACATTTTCGATCGTCCTTTTCTATCTTTCTCTCTCTTTTTCTTTTCTTGCCTCGAGTCAGTCCCCGTGTCTTTCCAGTTCTTTCCTCTCGTTTTCCATCTTGGTTACACTTTCAAATATGAGAAAAAAAACGAACTTTTTCTTCCCCGATGTGGCGAAAGGTTTTTATTAAATTTGATCCCCTCGTCGGTAAATAAATTTTTGTGATATAAAACAGGCCTGGCTTTCGACTGTTCGAAAATAATCATCGACATAGCGAGGATTTGTTTGTTAAAAGCAACAACTCGTCTTAACTCGGTCGTGACAACACCACCGCCCTCTGGCGGTGAACGCATGAATCTTGACTTGAAAGTGGCCGGACAATCCAGGACACTCGCCAATTGCGAGTTCTACACGTGATTAGGTTTATCAGCGAGTTCACGAGGGAAGTCGAAGCCAGAGCACTCGCCAAAGTCCCGGACATATCAACCAGTCGGGTTGTGACGTCCCGAAATGGTCCAAGGGGGTGTTGAACATCACGGCGAAAATCGATGGGCACTCGAAGTTAACAGACCGCAGGAATTGGTCAGCGAGTCTCCGAGGAGCGATGAACCGGAACCGAGACGGAATCGACAACGTCGATGGAAGCCTGAAGAGGGCTTTTGCACGCGAACGGGCGGACGAAGAGCGAGAAAGAAAGGGAGAACGTGGAACGGGAGAGGAAAATCAAGGGTTTGGGGATTGCAGGGTGGGCTGTTCCAACGTTCACGGTAGACGTATATCCCCTATTTCACGTTTATTCCCTTTCTGGCGCTGTCATCGCCTCGGTGACCCTAGCCCGTCGTTAAATTCAGTCCCTCCATTTGTATCCACCCCCAACCTCTATACCACACAATTTTTTTACTCTCAGAACCCATTAAACCACCGTTTTTACAGCAATTCAACTCGTGTCCCTTGGTTAGAAGAAAAAGGAAGCTCAAGGGTGTATAAAGCACAAGGACATATACTCGCGGTGTAGATATAATCGAAGGAAGCGTAGAGAGGAAAATCCGAGTTGGATTCGTCTCGAAGGACTCGTTTCGATGGTAACTGCGTTCATCCAGCGAGGGTGACCTAGAGTTCCACCTCGTCACGTTATCTCGTGAAAAATCTCAGATAAAAAAGCACACGTGCTTTTCTTATAATCGAAGCAGCCAAGAAGTAATCGCGTTTCTAATACATGATCATGAATGTCCATCCTGTGGAAAAGAAACGCAATGACTTTTTGGCCAATACGATGAATCTTGAAATTGGCCATTTTCATTTTTCATTCAGTCCTATCGTTCGATGACATGCTTGAGACGCTAAGGGAATGCAAGGAAGCAGTTTGTTACCGTCTCGAGCCATCGTCGTACAAACTGGAGCAAGTAGGGGTTGAGGGGTTTGAGTCGCGGAGGGTCGAGGGAATATTTTTAAGCAACGAAGCTCTCTGGCACATGGAAAACTTCTGGAACGACCCTTAGGCACGAGGCGAGAGATAGTCGTGGAATTTTATGTCTCTCCTCTTCAATCCCTTCGCCATATCGCTTCCGTAAAGAGAAAGGCCAAAGATGTGGAGAGGAGAGGGTGGCATGCATCAGTTAGAAGGAGCCCTTCATATTCCTCGCTATTATAATGATAGTATATATATAAACGCTTTGCTAGTGTCGTGGAAAAGAAATACGAGAGAGGAGGAGAAAAATATAGATAGATTGATGGACCAAAGGGTGGTCACCCAGGCAGCCTCTCATCCCCCTACCGCTTCTCTCCCTCTCTCTCTCTCTCTCTCTCTCTTCTAGAGATGGTAAACGCCCTCGTGAGCCACTAGAATTTTTAAGTCTTTCGGCTCACAAACTTAACAATGCAGGGAGGTTCCTCCCAGCCTCTCGTACTTTATAGAAAGCACCGGAGAGGTTGAGAGAGGAGAGACGGAAGATCTTTCTCGCATAACGTTCCAGTCATAATGCCACTAAGGGGGATGAAGAACCGAAGAGACGAGCTACCCGATGTGAGAATGTGTGTGCGAGACTGCGCTGGGAGAATGTAGGAAGCTGAGCTTGCTCTCGTTTTCTACCGTTGAATCCGATAGAATGAAAGGCATTATCCTTCACGGCGATCCGCGTGGTGGATGCCGGGAGAACGATAAGCCAAGAATAGTGACCTCATGAGAGCTCAAGATTCGGAGCGTTATATATAAGAATAATAATGAGAGAAAGAGATAGAGACTGGTGTATGTTGCAAATAGCTGACTTTAGGTATTGTCTTCCGTGTCTCTTCTTTACTGTCTTTGTTTGCAAGTTTGCACTTAACCTCGGTGAACAATAGCCACTTCTGAAAAAAGATATTATTGTAAGAACGTACAACCCCTTGAATCGAGGAGCATCGATTTTGGTTTGAATTTCATTAAAAAAAAATTACAAAAAATTAATATTTTCGTATTTATTCGACGAAAAGGGGATGGAACTTGTAAATAATTGGTAGTTAAGGGTAGAATAATAATAATAATCGTCAAACATTCTCGAAAATAATAATTGACAACAATCGATATTGTTATAGTTGACTGTAAACGTCGACTATTCTTTTCGTTTGTTTGCTACTGTAACAGTGACAATGGGACGAGAAACGAAAAAAGAAACGAGCATTCGTTACGACTGCGATAAGAGATAAACGGGAATACAACGATTTTCGCACTGTTAATGACGAAATAACGATGGCACTTTGGACGATGATGCCCGTCGCTTTTCAACCATTCTCTATATATTTATTCAATTTTCCGCTCTTCGCAGGTACACCGAGAGTGCCACGGCTTAACGATCTGTGCCGAGAGTCCTCTTGTCATTAATTCTCGACTCTCTTTCTTGCCCTTTCTTGCCGAGTCGAATCGCTTTTTTCTTCTTCCTATCGTGGCATATTTTTCATTCGTTATATATACATCCACATATATATACGTATATATATATATATATATATATATATATTTATTTGCAAATTGACGCAGACACGAGGAGAACAGTGAAAAATACGATAGAGAAAATGCAGAGACATTGCGCGAGCCGTTAGTAAGAACGCCAGCAATTTATTTTCTTCAACCTCGAGGCCGGGCATTCATAAATTTTAGTGCTGGAATCGAGGCAACACTCTGTGCAATCAGAAAATAATTACTTTCGTTGAGAATAAGAGATAGATACAATACATTTATATATAATTATAATAAAAATAAATAAATAGTTAACTAGAGGAAATTAAAGAAAAAAGGAAAACATTCCTCTCTTATCCGATAATATTGAATCGATATTTAATAATGTCTGGCACCGTTCTTTACTTTCGCCAACATTTTTCGGATTGGAAATAGAAGAACGTCGAAATTGTCAACGAGTGAACGGAGATAAAGATTTTTCGATAACGTTCGTACGAACACAAAAACAAAGTACGAACGAGCAATGCGACTCTTAAGCCAGACTGGATTGGCACGGATGACGTATAGGAAGGGAAAGAGAGAGAGAGAGAGCATTTACGAGCACTCAATTCGCGAAGAATAAGCTGTTATTGTGACGGAGTTAGGGGATGACAGGAAAAAGAATGAGGTACGAGGCAAAGAGAGAAGGATATTGTATCGAGTTTTCCTATGGTTCGCCTCTATATACGACAACGAGATTGCATTCACCAACTACCAAGGTTTTAACGCGAATCCACAGGATTTCCCGTTAAACTAGAGAGTCTGAAGATCTTCACAAAACTTTGTTCAACCGTTATAAGTAGGTAGTCGAAGAGAGCTGCGCGCCTGCAACTCGACAGTCTGGGAAATTCCGAAGTTCCAGTTTCCACATTGCCGTGTCGCGTTTGATCAACCATCAAGATTCACATCCGAGTTTTAACTATAAGTAATTTCTGGACCAACAAGAATTTAAAAAACGCATCGATTAAGCATAATTTTCACCCCCGTGTTCGATCGAAGGGTTGATGACGTCTCGTTTCCTCGAGTTTCAATCCTAAACAACTTAACGACCTCGAGACAAACACGCAGCGCGTTAATTATTGGAAAACTTCACTAAACGCGAGTTCTTGACTCAGAAATGTGTAAAGTTTGAGTCGTGACGTAACATTTTTTGTTGCGAAAGGTTTGTATTACTTTTTCTTCTTCTGCCTATCTTGACATCCGATCCGAGAAGCAATTTACCATCCAATTAGTCGAGAGACTCGAATGTGAAATCGTGTATTCTTTCCATCGTGTACTTAGCTCGACGAGGATCCGGATAAATAACGAACCACCTGACACGAAAGTCGACGAGTTACAATTGGGTTTTCCGCGTGACGAATTTTCCACGGGGGAAACTCCTCGACGAGCTTGAATCATCAAACTCACGCGGGAGTTTCGCTATGATTTTCGCGTCGCATGAGACATGCCAACGTACCTTTTCCTTCCATTTCGATGAACGTATATATATATATATATATATATACGTACACGTAAATTTACGTGTAAGGGTAGGGAGGAGGGAGGGGTTGTATAGCTGTTTCGCCAAGTACGCGCCGTACTTCTTCTCCGGTGAAGCACAGTAAAAGTAAAGTGGGTTGTTATACCCGCGGGCGGAAGGCAATCTTCTCCGTGAATACGCGGAAACTCTGGAAATTGTAATTGGTCAACGGCGGTGGTGCGGCGGGAGGTTTATAAGGGTGGAACGACAAGGAGAGATGCGGAGGGTGCCGGGCGTTAAGCGTCGCGTCGGAGAGACGGAAATTTGCGTGCAATGTCGAGTACTTTGCTTTCGGTATGCCAGACATCGTCCTTCTCGCTCGTCTCTCGTCGTTGTCGGTTCGCTCGCCTTGCCAGCTGTGTTCATTTGTACCTATGTGCCTGGGATGTGTCACCGAGGAGCCATGAAAAAGCACTTCTATTCGCACGGGGACGAGATACGGGAACACCATCCCTTACAAAACTCTCGTGGCCCATTCGAATATTTAAATCCTGTTATATCGACCGTAAATTGTCTCGAATACTTGTCTTTTCTTTCTTCCACTTGACAAAACTGTTTAACAAAATAATTTCATCCTTTCGCAAAATTTACTCGAAATTTATTTTACAAAAAAGAAAAACAAATAATCCTAACAACAATTTTTAGTTATTATTTGTTAATATCAACGAACGATTGGAAACATTTGAAAAATTTTATATCGAAAAGTTGTAAACAAAATAATTGTTTTCATTGAATCGTTTTGTGAAATCGCGTAAATAAATATTTGGCACGACTAGAAGAAATGGGAAAACATGGGGCAGTGGCCGGTCCGAAAACACCCCTAAAAAAAGGGAAAAGCTGTTGCGGTTGCACTTCGTCATTTCGAGTTATAACATCAGCAGGATAAACGATAAACTTTGTGATATACGTCGTGAAGTTTATCGTTCGTGTATATATATGTGTATACAGATGTGTATATATAACAGATTAATGGCACAAATGGTCGAGAACAGAAGCTTAGAGATAAAACTGTGGGTCTGTACAGCAGCAGGTTGTGAGTAAAACACGGACGGGTATTTTACGAGGGCGTAAAAGGAGGTTTCGGAAGCTGTTAAAATGACACGGACAAAAGTAAAATGCGGAAACGAGTGACTGACTGACGGGCAATACTATTTTTATTCTGCTTTTCCTACTAAGATCATTTTATTTTGGCCCTTGCTCGTCCACGAGATCTTGGGGTATAACCTGTTGGGGAGAATGTGCAATGATAAACTTTCGAGCAAGCTTGGAGAGGGGGGGGGGGCATAATTGACATTTTAATCACTCGGTTAATGTAGCTAAGTGACGGTAGGGGCGTTGCCAGGCTGGAGTTTTGAGCCAGGTGGATGATAGACGGTCATCAGGCGGCTACGTGGAAGATCCTCCGTATTAGTTTTCGAGGCCAATCTCGAGGAATAATCCCATTTTGGAACGAGCAATTGAGCTTAATCGAGAGAGTCCAGAAGGGAGGAGCGTCGAGGGATAAGTTTTTAAGCGCATTACCTGGCAGACGTTCTTTTTCTTGCACCGGTCGAGCACCGAATGGTCGACGAGAATGTCCCCGAGGACGGGTAAGAGAGCTTGGACTTTAAAATTCCGTGAATATAACGAGCAACCCACAGGCGCAACGTTGGACAAAAAGTAGATATTTATACCCAAAGCTTAAAGAAAAGCACATCGTTCTTTCAGTCGTTCCATCGAACTTTCCAGCTTTCTCGTCGAAAACTCCGGGAATTAATACGAGCGAGTGGTATTTATTTTGAAAACAAAACAGGAATACGTTGAAGCGCGAAAAACTCAAGATTATCACAGGGGTGGATGCTGGTAAGTTTGATGTTTTAATAGGACGTGGCTCAAGGGTAATCTGAGTTTGAACCGATCTCTGGTGTCAGTATCATTAATTTATGCTGAGCAAATCGATAAAAAAACTATATCGAATCGAATAAGACAAGGGTGCTCTGTCAGTTCCTTCATTTCCTCAATTCTCGATGTCACTACCAGGACGTAATAAACTGTCTGCGCACACTACAGTTAAAGGTGCAATGAACGACCGACATTTGGGAAACTAAAAAATAAACGAGGATAAGAGAGAGAGAAAGAGAGAGAGAGAGAGAGAGAGACAAAGATAGAGCGACTCGTCACTAGGTTGACCGGTAAAATTTTCATCATTCTCGAAAGGCACACACCCATTTCACGTTGAATGTGTTCTGTCTTTCGTTCAGGGGCCTTCTCGCAACGCTCGTATTAATTAAACAAAAGCTCTCGGCTGTACCGGTACTACTGTATGTGTGATATATATCTATCTGAAGCACTTGCAGCATGAGAAGAGAGCTATCCACCTACGTGCTGGACAGCCAGCTGACTATGTTACCCTGGCAGTTTGAGGGGAAGTACTGCCTTACAGTGACGTCAAGTACGTACTAAATGAAGGACTCGCGTATGGTTGAGAGCAACAGAGATAGAGGAGGGTGAGGGACAGCCCGGGAAACTTAAATTTGTTAGCTTTACGGGTTGTATTCGGGTGATGTGACTATAGGACGTTCAACCCCTCAAGAAAATAGCACACTTTGTATAACGACCTAATAACTATAAACCGCAGGGTTACACGAATGACGAGAAAGGGTTTTGATATTAATTGGTCGAATGGAACCGCATCCTTTCCTTTCGCCTCGATGATACGATTCGCCACGAAAAAAAATTAGACTTAGGGTCGGAACGTGGCAGTTGGAATCAAGTGGCACATGCCTCTTCCGCGAGGAGGACTGGAATTATAGTGTAGCGAGGGAGAATGAAGTGAAACTGGTAGGAAGGAGGGTGCGAATTTGGGGCAATCGGTTCATTTACTCTCTCCCTCTCTCTAGTTTATATTTCATAATGTGGAAGTGAATTTGACGCAAGCCACAAGCACGTAGTACAGAGACACTTTGCGGTTCGGACGGTATACGTGTCTGTCGTGATACGCGGAGCGTTTGTCGCTGATAAGCTGGATTTAGTGCTGGAATTATGGAGGAGCTTGACCGAACGGCACGTAGACGGACGCGCCGACGCAAGGGTAGATACGGAGGACAGTACGGTGAAGGCGTATACGCAAGACGATCGTCCTTCTGGTCTCGATTCATGACGTCACTGTCCTCGTCGTCCATGGGTGAGTATTACCCAGGGCTTGTACGTCTCGTCCCTTCAACTGCATGTACCTTCTGCGAAGAGTAATATCGAGCCCCTCGCTTCCCCTTCCCCTCACCCTTTCTCCTTCTCGTGATACCATTCGCGGTGCTGAACTTACTCAGGGGTAACTGGTTACCTATAAACGTCTCGCACACCCGGCACAACTCGACTCTCCTTCCCTGCTGCCCTCAGTTGTTTCGCCAATTTCGCACACACGCTGGAAGAGCGTCGACACACAGCTGCAACAACCGGACTGTAGGGATAATCTTTCTCTCTCTCTCTCTCTCTCTCTCTCTCTCTCTCTCTCTCTCTTTCTCTCTCGCCAGTTTACTATACGAGACGACTTAGCTGCGAGCTAAAGTTCAAACATCCACGACTTCAACTCTCCGGCTTTTGACTTCTACGAGCTTCATGGACTTTCCATGTTTCCTTCAATCGAGCTGGAAAGTTTGTGGACTAACAATCCCTCTCTGTCTCTCTGTCTGATTTCTCCCCCCCCCCTCTCGTTGCCTCTAACTTCAAAGACGCAAACTTCATTATTATAAAGAGTACGATGAAATAATATTCATTATATCAATGATTCCTCACGGAAATTAAGTTAAGTTACTACATATATTAGGTTTAAGAACTTATGTTCGAATTTTTTACTTATGTATTTAAAATATTTACACAACGTACATTAGTAATTGTGTTTACTGTATTTTCCCCATAGCCAAGCTTGGGCATAATAATAAATTCTATGTATCTATCTCTCTCTCACGATACAGGACCACAACGCGAATGTTTCTAACTGGTGGTTAACGAATATCGAAGATGTGCAGTGGACTGTTTCGATTCGGAAGAACCCTAGCTTTTTTTGTTTAATCCTCTATAATAGGCCACTTCATCAACCGGAAGCGATTTTTTGCGGAGGGTCATGATTTTTCATCGGCTTTTTGACAAATGGGTCTGACAATGTCAGCCCTTGTTTTTTTTTTGTTTTTCTAGAAAAAGCCAAGTAACTTCCGGATTGGTGTTTGATCTATTTCTTCGCGAAAGGATAGCTTCGTGAATTGATTGCTACTCCGGATATGGAATGCTGTAATCGGAGCGATCAATTACCGATGCTTCCATCATGAAAACGTCAAACACACTCGTGGCTTTTCGATCGCGGCTTCCCGTTGGCTAAGCCGGAAATCAATCTGCGCGTGTACACGGATCGTCGATCTTTGGCGACCGTTCCATTCGCGACACACTATAGGCGCCGAATCATCGGCTGATCTCGATAATCCTATCGCAACGTTTAAGATAATCCATCCTTGCGTATCGATCGAGACGTCGTACTCTATCCAAGACCTACGACCTTGTCTCGAATTTAAATTTCGATAACGGGAACCCGTTAAAAATCAATTCTAATCAGGCCGATATTTATCGAAATCCAATTAATCAAATGTTCGATCTAACTACCAGCGACGTGATAGGTCCGATAATTCATCGTGATAAGTCAAGACTAACGACTCGCCGTAGTGACGTTCGATTTGCGGAAACATAATTCATAGGAAGAGATACAAGCCTCGGCCGATTCAGTGCTACGATCAAAATCGTTACGCTAATTTCCATGAAATCTCGGTCTCCTCGATGCGGTCGAGCATTATCGAGGCAACAGCCAGGTTTGCGATAACAGCACGCGTCTGAATAACCGGACCACTGCACAAGCCGATCTTCGCCGGTTACTACGTTCCAGCAGTCGAAGAGGGGGGAAGGGAAGGGGGATGTATGTTCGCGCGGTAGGCTTTGGGTTGAAATCTGGTGATTCGTACGTTCGTAGGCAAACCTATTTCGGAAATCGATAACCCGGTCTTTTGTCCGGGAAATCCTTTGATCGGAGCTTTGCCGGAAACGCCATCGACATCACTCGTACCAGTGTATTCTCATTACTTTGTCGAGGATACAATCGCTCTATATCTTTCCCAAACAAACAAAATAATGAAAAAGACAACGGGAATAGAAACAAAAAAAAATAGTCAATATTTCGTTTACGAAAGTTGAAACTATTATTAATTGGACGAAAAATTTTGAAAATATAAATAAAAAGGTAAAAAGGTGGAAAACATCTCTCTCGCGTAATTTCCCGCATGAAAATGTAACGCCGTGGGGGATGTTACGCGCAGAAGCGAAAATTTTAACCCCTGGGTAATGTCAACTTCCATCGTGATTCACCCCGCCACGAGGGTCTGTCTGTCTGTCTGTCTCTCTCTCTCTCTCTCTCTCTCTCTCTCTCTCTCTCACACACCCTTCTTCGCTTTCTCTCTCGCTACTCCTCTCGCTGCCGGTTTCACGTTCATTTATAAGTTTTAATACGCTCCCAGCGCGTTCCTACAGTGTACTACGGGAACGCGTTGTGTGGCTATATACCAAAGAACCCACCGGCATAGGACGAGTAAAAGTTTTTCCAATATACCGTATATATATAACACACTCGCATATTCCGTTTGTATCCGGGTAAAGCCTCGCTTTCCATTAACTTTGATCTATCCGTTAAATAATTGAGAGTCAGTTGAAACGAATGTTACGAAATCTTATGAGAAAGTTGCGACGTAAACGATGGAATGGGCAAAGGAGTGTGGCTCGAGATATAAAGGGATGAAAAATATTTGAATTTTGTAGAAAGAAAAAAAGAGTTGAGAAAAGAGAGTAAATTTGATTATTTCTCAACGAAATTAATCGCGATCGTCAACGAAGCGTCGCGTTTGATCGATCGTCTAGCGCGTGAAGGGCGCTATGCGTCAACCTCGAACTTTCCTCCCGTTCTGTTTTTTTTCCCTCAAGGTCTAAAACTTTTAAGAACGCCTCGGCGCCAACTTCCGGCCGTGAAAGTCCGTGTATATTCTCACGAACGGTACAATCTTTATGAACCTCGAGGATATCACTTTTTTGTCTTCCTCGCGCGTTTTGCGCATTACGCGCGGGTTCTGGTGGCATTACGCGCGTAAAATAAAAAGACGAAGAGGAAAAAAAATTTCTCAACGCGCGTAAACATTTTTTTTTACGTCGTTGGCGCGACGCCTCGGAGGAATTATAGAAGCGAGGAAACTCTCGGTGGTGGCGACCTCGAGCTTTCCACCAACTAGAAAACCACGTCTCGGAGCGAAACGCGAAAAGTGAAATGGAAAACCATGAAAAAAAATTAATAAAAAACAAACGACGGAAAAAACGGATGAAACTTGATCTTTCTCTAAGGAAGGGATAAAACAGAGAAAACATTAAAGTCCGAGGATTGCGTGGAGGAATAGTGATAAAGAATTACGGACGACAAACTATAAAATCGCGAATGAGATCGAAGCGTGACGTAACGCGAGATTCATCGACGTTGGATAGTGAGAAATGTCGAAGATTCTTGAAGCGCGTCGTGTTCGACGAAACTCGATGGATAGCGCGGAGAGAGGGAAAAGAAATTCTTCTCTAAGGGTTGTCTTATTCGTGGTTGAGAATCTCGCGAGCTACCCTTCTGCTTTTTCTTTCGTGACATTTTATCTCGATCGTAGGAAAAATTCTACGAGCGGTGGACCACCGAGAAGCGTGAAGCGTTTACGTTCACTGGTGACGATAGAAAATGATCGAAGAATCCAAGAGCGAGAGAGAGAGAGAGAGAGAGAGGTATTGGTAGAGAGCCGAGGATTGGAGAGGGTTGAAAAAGGGCGGTGACAGATGCGGAACATTTGGCAGAGCGAACGGCGTTCATCCGTACCGGCCTGTACGAAACTCAATCAACCTTAGCCGAGAAAACTGCCCACGTGTGACGGTCCGCTTACCAAGAACGTATCGGTCAACGCTTCAACCCTCGATCGACCTCCTCTCCGCCCTGCGCAACCCTTTTCGCGAACATGTATGTTTCCAGCGATTTTTTTATTTACGACTTCGGTGTGCTCACTCGTAACGCATTAATATGGGCCAAACATTGCGAAATATTAAAAAAAAAAAAAAGAGGAAAGAGATGAAAAAAAAAGTTAACAAATAAATGTATCTACGGCCGCTATTGCCGCGTCGAGGAAAATAACCGAAGTAACGAGGGATGCGTGATGCGCATAAACTCGAGGGAAATTCTGCCCGGGTATGCTAACATTTCAATGGAGAATTTTATGATCAGCGACGTTCGTGCGATTTCACGATGGAATAATACGCGGAGATATGAAAATTTTGTCATCGCTCGTATCGAAAAGCTTGAGGAAACGTCCGTCTCGAAAATATAATAAAGCTTGTTAATTTTATTGGACGAATAAATCCTCTTTCGTGTATTCGTCAAGATTTATATTGTACGTTGTATTGAAGGTAACGATATTATTATGCGAGATGGAAGAAACAAAAAAGAAATCTTATTGCAAATGGCGATTTGCCAATGGAGAATCAATGGTGTTCGGTGAGAAACGACTCATTGCGATTCATTTTCGATTGGCACGTAGCCATCGTCGATGGAATTTTTCGTGCTCTTGCCTACTGTCGCGACGAGACTACGACATATGTCGGAGAAAGAACCTCGTCCGGTTCCAATATCGCACCCTTGGTGCAGAGGTTCGCGCGAGTATCGATCGGACCGTGGTTAAAAATCAGGAGATCGGAGATAGAGCCAAATCTTTACAGACGTGGAGATTTTCGGGAGGAGACGAACTCGACGTTGTCCACCCGAAAATGCATCGAAAATATTGAAAATATCGAAAATATCGAAATTATCGAAAATATCGAAAATATCGAAAATATCGAAAATATCGAAA